>PVKA01028046.1:0-29820 GCA_004027165.1 Ctenomys sociabilis
TTGTTCACCACTCTATTTCCCACCCTCAAAACAACTCTTGGCTCATGGCACCCTCTCAATAATATGTACTAATGCATTTTATAATATTTGTGTTGCTCATGTAGCAAGCATTGTTTCCTTATCTACTATTTTGTCCAAAACTCCTGCTCACATTCAACTTCTCATTTATTCAGTTGAACAACAGAAAAAAGTAACTCTCAAACATATTTTCTCAGTTTCCTATGTAAGATCAACCTTTATTCTAGTATATCTTTGATTTTATTGTCAGACTGAACTAGAAGCAACTGTGAAGAAAAACAGAAGTGATCTGACGGAATATTGCTTCTGGGGACCATCACCTCCGCCTCCTTACAGTTTTAATCAGAATGAATGTGAGGAGGCAGGGTTCCCCTCCCAAACTAGAGAAGGCCATGATAAGAACCAGTCAGAAATGTTAGGCCTCTCATGTCCCATCTACCTGCCAAGCCCACTTACCCGCAAAAGTTCTGGATTTTGCTCAAATTATAAAAGCCTTTGACTTTCACAGTCAGCCCCACTGTACAGGAATATGGAAAGAGGGGAAGTCTAATCAGATAGACAGCTCTAGCAAGCACTGACTTACGCTGTGAGTAGAGCAAGATTTGAAACTCCAGAAGGGCACAAGTGAAAAGCTGAAACACATTCTCCACACCAAGCAGTTCAAAGACCTCTCTGACAGGAAAGTCAAATAGTGGAAGTTCATTGGTACTTGGTCTCTGGCAGATTATTGGCCCATAGACCCCAGAAAACTTCAAGGACCGACCAGGTGGTGGAAGCGGCACCTCATACAGTACATTGTATATGTAGCTCTCAAGCGGTAGAGGTGGGGGCTGAGGGGAAGTGACAGCTTGGTGGAGCTGCTCCAACACACTCCGACAAGCCTTCATGAAAGACATGGGTGTGATGAGGCAGATGCATTTAGAGACGTAGAGAGTGTCCCGGCTGATGTCGTATGAGTTGAAGCGCTGCAGCTTGGTCCCAGGAGTTCCTTCACCATCTTCCCTGCAACTCTGGTCCCGGCCATCAGTCAGGGGGGCATGAAGGACATCATATTCAGCATTGTGCATGTGGTAGAGAGTCTGCATGGCACTGCAGATCTGCTTGCTAGTCACCTCTTCATAAAACGTGAGGGCAAACCCAAATGTCCGAGAGCCATCCTCCCTTGTGATAATAAAGGCATGGAACTGGGGCTCCCTAGGATCAGCCTGGGTCTTGAATGCCAGCCCTTTGGGCATACAGAGCTGCAAAAAACAAGACAACAAGCAGTGAGAACATTCACTACTGACCCTCTCAAGAACACATTTCCTATCTACCTACCTATCTGTCTAACACCTGCTGTACTGGATACACTATACATCTACCTGCTCTACAGCTCTCCCAATCTGCTGCATGGACACAAGTCAGTGAAATTAAACACAGTCAGTAGGACTATGCAGAGGCATCTACAAAGTACTATGGAAATACTGAACAAAAAGCTCAACCTAAGAACAACAGAAACAGCTTCAGAAATGAGGTTATACTAGAATTCATCAGGGAAACAAGAGCATTTCAGAAACAGGAAGAAAATGTAAAGATATAAAAATAAAAGAGGGCCAGGCTGATAGTTCAGCGAAATGAAGTGCCTGCTTAGGCAGAGCGCAGCGGCCAAGGTTCAATCCCTGGCATGCTGTGCCAGCCCCACGTGCAGGGCACTCTGAGAAAGTGATCGAGACTGGGCATGAGAGCACGTGGCTAAGGCCAGCCTGTGCTACACTGTGAGACTGTCTCAAAGAACTAAATAAATAAAGTCTTGAAGTCCTCAAATATTCTGCTTCTTCATATCTGTAAAATGATAATACAATTTCCTCCACCCACTTCAGAGGGTTACTGTTTACCTCACACAAGAACATCCTTAAAAAACTATAGAATGCTATTGGAAATGTAACAGAGACAGTACAGAGATATGGTTAAAAAGGAGTTGGGAACTGCAAAGGCCATGCTGGAAATCTAGCTTGACCTTTTCTTTCGAGACAGGGTCTTGCTGTGGTATCCAGGCTGGACTTCATCATGCTATTCCTCACCCTGGCCTCCCAAGTGCTGCAATTACAGATTTGCACACTTGGTCCAGTTCAACTACTTCCTAGTCATACCACCTTAACACATTACTGAACCTCTTTAGATCTCAGTTTCCTAAGATCTAGTTTCTTCAAATCTAGCTTCCTAAACTCTAAATATATACGTACACATGTATATTTGTGTGCTTATTTAAAATTATCTATCCAAGAAGTACTGTAAGGACTAGATTAAGTAATCCATGTAAAATGCTTTTTTAGTACCTTTTATAAGATAAAGCATTCAATAAAGTTTATCTTATTCAGAGTAGCATTCTTCTATATGAGATTTAAAATGATAACCTACCCAAAATTATGACAAGACAGACCCATTCCCAAAATATTAGTCAGATATATACAATGCACACTGAGAAAAACTAAGTTTCATCATGTAATCTCAATGTAATAATTAATTCACTGATTTAATATTATATATTTGTCTGCCAGAACAGAAACATATTATGACCTTTAGTGTACTGGATATTCTATGAATATCTGACATACTGACCAAAATGTAGAATGAACAAATGCATTGCAATCCCTTCTTTAAAAGTCACTGCTTCTTGGTGAGAGCACTCATATATCATATGCTAAACTCCTAATCCTACTATAAGTTATTCTAAATTATCTCACATTTGCAACTAACAAATACTAACCATTCCCACTGCATCTTGGTCAAATGGATTCCATTCTACATTCTCAGGATAACGGGCAAGGACCTTAGACTTGAATGTTCGTCTCAATGGTGTCTGCTCAAAATTTTCTCCTGTAAAAGAAGGAAGCAAATCATCTCTACAAAGTCCATTCATATCACAGAGCTATAAACATCTGAGCTTGGCCATCCAGCAAGATATAGAAATGAAGGCAAGCGGGGGATTAGTATGCCAACCATCTAAGAATAGGAAAGTATTAAAGTTATTAGGTCATTAAAGAAGCTGAAAAAGTATAGCATGGTTAATAGTGGACACAGCTAGTTGTCTTTTTTTTTTCCAAAATGAAATTATTACCACAATCCCAATGGTTAATTTACTTGGAAGAGAGGGAAGAAAGCCCAAGAATAAAAGATTGTATCCATCCTTTTATCCCCCTAAAGTCATACTTTGTTTATAAAATGAAGGCATCATAGAAGCATAGTATTTTAAATTAAGAGTAAACTATATAGTTCTATGATCACTGAAAAAAATACAGATAATATATAAGAACATTAATAAAGCACATTTCAAAGTAAATCTAATTAGCTATTTTGTCAGTTCAGAATCATTTGAAATATTTACAATTCTTCTTTGTTTCTTGCTTCCTCCTTCTAAAAACAGAGTATACTTTAGTAAAAACTTTAAAGTAAGAAGGGGAAGAATCAAAGAGCCCACCACCTAGAGGGATACAAATCTGAAAGAATCTACTGGTATAAGAAGGTTAGAAGGTTAAAGGGTTAAATACCACCAGAAAGACATGTTATGAGCCACCAGAAAGGTTTGGGTATTCTCCATTTTGTTCTGTTTTTACCTTCAGTCGTACTGGAAATGAAAGGGCTGGCACCATCCCTGGTTTTAGAAGCCTGAATGTACTGGCATAATGCTATATGATAAATGAAATAACACAGTATTACAATAAAGCAGTGTTATTTAAACTTTTGACCATGACACCAGCATAAAACATATTTTACATCATAAAGCAATGACATATATGTACATATAAATAACATATACATTTTATATAACATATAAACATATTACTTATATAATACAATATATTATAAAATACAATATATAAATTTACTTAAAGCAAAATTTCATAAAACAATATTTACCCTTACTGTGTGATACCATCTCACATATTCTGTACTATATTATTAAAATAAAAAAATGACAGGGCTGGGAAAATGGCTCAGTAGAATAAGTGCTTCCCTGGCAAGCGCAAGGGTCTGAGTTTAATCCCCAGTTCCGAAAAAAATGGTGATTGCAATCCACTAATGGTAGTGATTCAGTTTGAAAAAATTACAATAATGTACAATAAAGAGCTGAAATTATACCAAATTATTTAAAAAGTAATTAGCTTTATTCAGAAGCAGACCTAAGGATTAGGTAGTAGTAGACAAATACACCAAAACAGCTCCAAAAGATAAGTTTAGTGGTAGACATCACAGAAAAACATGCTTAAGGACGACTCGACTGTATTTTATGTATATTACTAGGGAATCATGTTCTATAAGAAGTCCAGGCGCTGTGAGGGATAGAAATGAACCACATAAAGAACCTACCCTCAAGGATCTGTCAAGTGCAGAGGAAAAAGAATACAAATAACAATTTAACAGGGAGGTTACTATCTGCTAGATATCCAGCCTTGTGGCCTACCATTCAGAGAACATTTGCACAGGATCCTGTTTGTGTGTTCCTGTTCAGAGAAGAAATTCTGCTCCAACTATAGTTTCCTAAGGTGCTTAAAATTAAAAAGAGCTGAAGATTATTAAGGAAGACACATACTTCACCATCACAGGATGAGAGGGTCCTAAAATCAGACTATCTCCCCCTAAATCATCTCATCCTAGAAGCACCTTACAAATTTCTTAAAGAGTTTATAGTAATTGAGGGGCTAGGGAGATGGCTCAGTGGAATAAGCACTTCTTTGGGAAGCTCAAGGGCCTGAGTTCAATCCCCAGTTCTGCCAAAAAAAAAAAAAAAAAAGTTTATAGTAATTCAAAGGTACCTGTTCCAAAAATTAACAATAACTCTAGTCCAAGTTATTCCTTCTATAATTCACATCTCTGCATTTACTCTGACGTCTTACTCATTTTAAAAGAAGCCCATTTATTAATCATTTTCAACTTCTGACAAATTAACAAAGCAAGTATCACATTTTTAATTCTTCTCATTTTCAGATCCCCTCTCCAAACTCTTTTGAAACTTTTTTAAAAGTATATTTTACCTTTCAAAAATATATCTGGTAATTTTCATTCAGAGACTGAAAAATCAGCAGTCAGCTGGCAACAGCTACAGCAACAAAGACCTATGACTTACGCTGAACGAGGCTCACCTTCTAAGGCACCTGCGAAGAGCCCACCCATGGCAAGCCTGTGCTCAACCACACAAAGTAACTCAGTAGCAAGCAGCTCACACAATAACCTTCTCTACAGTGTGAAATTCTCAGAAAATATTTTTAAACTGCCTTCAGTTCTGAGAGAAGATAACTATTTCTTCCTTCTAAGCTTCTTCACTTTTAGTTGTCACTGCTCATTTCTTCCTAACTGGGTCAGAAAATCCCCTCAGGAAAAAACATAAAATACCTGAAAATACACAGGAATCCAGGCAGCTCCACTGTCCTATATGAAAGCCTTTTAGGATATCTTCTAAGGTGATTATGAGCTGCCCTCTAAGATACAATGAGCATGATAATGGAACAAGGGAATATGTAAGATCTCCCTATCCAGAGAGATCAGAGAGCAGTCAGAGGACATGATGGCACATGTCTGCAATCCCAGGACTCAGGAGGCTGAGGGAGGAGGATCACCATAAGTTCAAAGCCAGCTGATCTGCAGTGTAGCTGAAGAGGAATAAACTATTAATTACAGAAGAAATGACCCTTCAAGCCTCTATCCCTTCTACTGCCTTTCCACCTAATGCCTTTCTACCTCCTACCTCTTCTTTAAACAAACCAAAAGAAAAATATAAAATAAAAATATTAAAAGTGCCGAGTATAGGCCAGGTGTGGTGGTACATTCCTGCAATCCCAGCACTCGGAGTCTATAGCAAGAGGATTGTTGCGAGTTTGAGTCCAGCTTGAGCTACAAAGTGAGCTCAAGGTCAGCCTGAACTGTATAGCAAGACCCTGTCTCAAAAAAAAAAAAAAAATAGAACAAGTGCTAGGTATGACAGTGTACACTTCAGGAGGCTGAGGCAGGAGGATCACTGCAAATTTACAGCCAGCCAGGGCCATGCAAGTGAGTTAAAGGCAAGCCTGGACTACATACTGGTATCTTGTCTCAAAAACAAACAAAACCAAAACAATAAACAAGCTGAGGGAAGGAAGTCTTGTCAGAGTCAGGTTCTGAATAAAAGCTACCAGGTGCCAACATTTGACAAAAGTCCTGCGAATTAAGACCAGGCCAATAGCAGGGGCACAGTACTATCCTTGCAAGGAGAAAAGAAATATAGAAAGAAACACGAAGATCCAGAGAGCAAATCACACTTAAGTCACCCTACAAACAGTGTCAGAAAGGTAAAAGATGGACATTCTTAACCTAACATTTAGCTATTGAAACTATCCAATCTTTCATTACTTACTGAGAGCTGAGTTTTAAGAAGTAGTTATAGTAAAGAGACCTAGGGCCTCAAAAACGCCTATATAATTCACTTCCTGAAACCTGTGTACCACAGGTATCTTAATTTTTCAACTATTTAGACTTTTGGAAATCCAAGTACTACAAGGAATATATCACAATTGTCCTACTGATCTAACAAATAAGAAGCAATTTGTTGCCCAACACAAATAGCATTTACAAACATCAGCAGGTCTAGATACAAAAGTTCCCCCCAACTTTTTTTAATGTATTTGGTACTGGGTCTCACTACATAGCTTGGACTAGTAGTGATCCTCTGTTTTCAGCTCCCCCAGTGTTTAGATTACAGGCATGCGCCACACACCAGGTTTCTGTGGCCAGCTCAGTGCACCTGGGGAACGAGGCCCCTATGGCATGAGGTGTAGGGCATAGAACCCTGGTCC
The DNA here is from genome assembly GCA_004027165.1 of Ctenomys sociabilis. Taxonomy (NCBI): domain Eukaryota; kingdom Metazoa; phylum Chordata; class Mammalia; order Rodentia; family Ctenomyidae; genus Ctenomys; species Ctenomys sociabilis. Next base: position 6,825 of record PVKA01028046.1, read on the forward strand.
CTGCTCTTGTCTAAGCAGGTGCTTAGTTCACCGAGCTATCTCACCAGTCTTCTAAACCACCTTTTTAACATTAAGTTAGTAAAGTGTTAGTCTATCTTTGTAAATTTGCCTATTTGGAAACATAGTTCTGGAAAATTATAACAGGTTTTGTTTTGTTTTTTAAAGCATACACACCACTTAGGGTTAGGCATGGTACAATTCAGTGGTAGGGTACCTAACATACTTGAGACTAGATTTAATTTCTAGTGCAACAATAACAAAATCAAAGCAAAACAAAACACAAACCAACTTGAAGGAAATGGAATATGAAAAGCATGAAAATAATGACAGGAGAAAGAGGATTAACACTTCAAAGAAGGTAACACTGGGTTAGAGTTTTTCCCTTATTACAACTTTCCAGCAGGGAAGACCCAGTCTGTGCCATGAAAGACAGATAAAACTAATGATTTAAAAAAAAAAAAAAAAAAAAAAACTTGAAGAATCAGAAGAAAAACTTTAAGATAACCACAGCAGCTAACCAGGAGGAAATGACAGACTACCAGACTAGGAGAGAAGCCCCTAAATCTGTGTAAATTCTGCCTACATCTCTGGTCAATCCAGGAGCAATGCATGCAAGCATGCACAGAACAGACAAGTTAGCCAAGAACTGAGATTTAAGATGCCATTTACTGTAGGGAAACTGCTAATAAATAATCAACTTATACTCACTGTAAAGAATACAATCCAGCAGCAACCAGGGTTCAATCCTCCAGCATGCCATGCCAGCCCCACCCCTGGGGCACCCTGAGAGGGAGACTGAGACTGGGTATGGTGGCACATGCCTGTAATCCCAACTTTGGGAGGCTGAACACAAGTGAATCACAATGAGTCCAATCTACATAGTGAGACCCTGTAGACCCTTACTAAAAAATACAAAAAAAAAAAAAAAAATCCAAAATTGCTTGGCACATAAAGAGACAGGAAAACATGGCCCACTCTGAAAAGAAGAATCAAACAACAAAGACTAACTTAGGTTAATCTAAATATTGAAATTTGTAGATAAGGATTTTAGAATAGCTAAAATAACAAAACATACCACAATAGAGAAACAGACACTGTAATTCAGTAGATAGGCTTGACAGCAGACTGGAGATGACATAAATTAGTAAATCTGAAAACAGGATAAAAATATAATCCAATCTGGGGCCAGGGAGACAGAACAGCAGTCTAAGCACCTGCCTGGCAAGCACAAGGATCCGGGTTCAATCTCTGGTACTGCATGCCATGAGACAACTGAGACCAGGCATGGTGGCACACACCTATGATCCCAGTGCTAAAGAGGCTGAAACAGGAGGATCACTACAAGTCCAAGCTGGGTACCAAAACCCAATACCAAATACATTAGAAAGGGGGGAAAAATACATATATATACACATACACAAAAGCCTGTGTTCCCAGAATGGTAATCTCAGAGTCCTGGCAGTTTGAGGCCAGGCTGGGTTATGTAGTGAGTTCAAGACCGCAGCCAGCATTGCCAAGACCCTGTCTCAAAACAAGACAAGAACAGAGAGGGAAAAAAAGGCAACAAAAAGGGGGACTTCACAAATCTATGGAGAAGAAAACAAAATACTGAAATAACGATCAAAAGTATACCAAAATTTGGTAAAATACAAAAATACAGATTCTCAAAAAAAGTTCAGGGGGACCAAAGCAGGATAAACACCAAGAATAAATACCAAGAATACAAGAATACAAACAATACATAGGAACTATGTATTCAAACTTTTTTTTTGGCTTCCAAAAGAAAAAACCTTAAAAGGAGACAATGAGGTGTACTACATTCTGAGAAAACAAATGATTGAAATTACCAAGAGTCAGGGAGATCGTTCAGAGGGATAAGTACCTGCCTGGTAAGCGCAAGGTCCTGAGTTCAGTCCCACCAGCTTAATCCTGTTGGTAACCACAGTCACCTATTCAGTGCCATTCATGCTATAATCTATTTGCTTCATCCACTAAAAGATGTTACTCAATCCTTCCTGTTTCAGACATAACTAAACCAGGCTGCTGACCAGGACTATAACTCTCTTTTTGATGCATTTTAAAACCCCAGCTTGTTTTATCTTCAGCTCCCTTGCAGTCCAGCATTTCAATTCTCTCCACACACAACTTCCCCACCCATATAATCTTATAAATCAGACAGCATTTCCTGCCATTTTTTTTTTTTTACTGGGGCACAATAGTAGAAAGAATTACATGGAAATGACCCTTGCAATTACTTTTAGATGACTTCATTACCATCAGCAATGTCTCTAGAAAGTAGAGACACCTTAAAACACACACAGGGCCAGCCAAATAGCTCAGTGGATGGGGCCAAGGGTTCAATCCCCAAGCCTGCTGTGTCAGCCTGGCCCCAGGGTGCAATGAGAGACAATTGAGACTGGGTGTGGTGACTGTGATCCTAGCTCTTGGAAGACTACATAAACAGGTGGATCACTATGAGTCCAATCTAGTAGTGAGACCCTGAATACCCTGTAAACCCTTCCCTAAGATACAAAAAAAAAAAAAAAAAACACCTACACATAAAAGGACAGTAAGAGTCAAAGTTTTGGCAGCTATCACTCTCCCTTTTCTCTTCATGTGAAATTGAGGTAAATCTTAACTACTCCTTGAAGAGATGGCCTACAACCAGAGGACTATGTGTTCAGCAATCACATTTACAAATAAGCACACAGAATACAGGCATAAGCAGTGCCACACTGGCCAGGCAGCACAAGCATCTTCTAAGGCACTAACAGATCAAGACAGCTCACCAATCTTTTTCAGGAAAAAAATTAAGAGAAACCATCTGTTACTCTTGTATTTCCCCTAGAAGCAGATTGTTCACTTTCTTTTTTAACATGCTTTCTCTGTCAAAGTTTACGTTTGTAAATACATACAATCACAGCCATTTTTAAAGTACCGGAGACTAAAGCCAGGACATTCCCACTGAGGTACATCCCCAGCCCTTCATTTTTTATTTTGAGACAAGGTCTTAGTAAGTTGCCCAGGCTGAACTCAACCTTGTGATCCTCCTGCTTCATTCTTCCAAAGTGCTGGGATTACAGACATGTGCCAATCTGTCCGACTCACACATTTTTTTATTCAGGCTTTGCATCCATCCTACACAGGCACCACACCTAATCCAACTAACAAAACCAAGTATTTCACTAGTTTATTTTTTTGATATTGGGAATCGAACTCACAAACTTGAGCTTGCCAGGCAAGTGTGGCACTACCGAATTAAATCCTGAGCCCTCATCAGTTTTAAAAGAGACTGACCTTTGAGAACCTATCCAGACAGGACTGCTCTGAGCAATTGCTAGAACAAATTCTGGGCAGGCAACACAGCTACTGAGTAACATCTCAGATTTGGACCCTTTGCTGTGTTCTGTGGCAGATGCAACAACACTGTTAAAATCAGGGTCTATTAGAAAAGCCTATGGAACTCCATCCATATTTTTCTCTAATAAATTATACATGTACACATGCTTGTGAACATACAGATTCCTCAAAGATCATCCATGTACATGGGCTCTCTTCTCTAAAACCTACCCTCTCCAGAAAACTGGACTTAGGTGAACCATGTGCTTCTCTGTGAAGTGGCAGAAGTCAAATCTGAGCAATGTACATAAATAGCCTAAAATACGTCTGAGCAACTAGCCTAGAAGGCTACAGATAGGCTCTTAAATAGTAGCTGTAAGATCTTGTTTTGGGAGTCTCAATTTTTTCACCTACAAGACAAAGCAGTGACCTGACTGCTAAAAAGTAGACGGGGTAAGTGATTAAGGACAAGGGACTTGAGAAAGCTAAAATACAACAACATAATCCCAGAATCTGGAAAGCTGAGGAAGGAGTATTATTGCAAATTTGAAGTCAGCCTAGGCTACAAAGTGAGTTCAAGGCCAGCCTGAACTGTGTAGAGAAATCTTCTCAAAACGACAAAACAAAAACAAAGTTATCAATAAACAACATATTATATGACTACATAGAGCACTATTCAGTCACACAAAGCACAAGCTCATGACAGAGAACCTTTAAAACATATTAAATCAAAAGACTAGGCATGGTGGTACACACCTGCCATCCCAGCACTTGGGAGGTTGAAAACAGAAGGATCACTATGAGTCCAATCTGTATAGTGAAACCCTGTAGACCCTGTACTAAATACATTAAAAAAAAAAAAAACTAAATCAAGATGCTGGAAAAAAAAATACTACATATTGTATGAATATATATATATATATATATATATCAGAATAGAAGGCCAGACATGGCAGCACACACCTGTAATCCCAACACTTGGGGGCTGAGGCAGAAAGAACACTGTGAGTTCAAGGCCAGCCTGGAGTACATAATGAGACCCTCTCCAAAAACCAAAAAAAAAAAAAGCAGTATCAAAGGACCCAGAAGCAACGTTATGTCAAGTCATGATGAGCACAACTAGCACAGATTTTATTCTCATACCACTCCCCAAACTACAGAACCTAGAAAAGTTTAGAATATGTAGAAAAGGCTAGTGCTACAAATGAGGCAGTAAACAACAAAAAGTAGAGCACCTACTTCTGCCATAAAATAAGGAAAAGAGATTTAAACTATACATAGGAAAAGTATTACAAGGGCTGGGGGGACAGCTCAGCAGCATAAGTGCCTGCTTGGGGAGGAGGGGAAGCATTAAAAACACTACCAGTTTATCAAGATTAACATCAACATTGATAAATTGTTACTATTTTTGCATTTTAGGGAAAGGTCTACAGGGTGTTTGGGGTCTCACTACTAGATTGGACTCATAGTGATCTGCCTGTTTACAGCCTCCCAAGAGCTGGGATTACAGGCCTGCACTACCACGCCCAGTCTCAATCACTGTCTCAGCACACCTCAAAGGCAGGGCCAGCACTGCATGCCCAGTGATTGAACCCCTGGGCCTTGCTTACAGACACTTTAAACCACTGAGCTATTTGGCCAGCCCAACATTAATAAATTATACTCATTCTATATATTCTTGATTTAAGAATAATACTTTTATGTCTAGGATCTTCCTCCAAAAGTCTGCAATCCCTACTACCAAGAATATTGGTCAGATGTTTTTGTAGACTATCTCAACACACATTTCAGCTGAGATAGTCTACAAAAACATCTGACCAATATTCTTCAAAACTGAAGTCATTGCAAGACTTGGTGAGCTCATATTTCAAAATAAGGGGGTAGGGGTGTAGCTCAACTGCAAAGGCCCTGGGTTCAGTCCACAGTGTTAATAAATAAGCAAAACACAGATTTTTATATTTAAAAAAACCTTATATAAAAACAAGTTTAAAAGCACGCCAAATAGCTCAGCAGATTAAAGCACCTGCTTAGGCAGACACAGGGGCCAAGGGATCATCCCTGGGCATGCTGTGCCAGCCCTGCCCCAGGAGCACACTGAGACTGTGATTGAGACTGGGTGTGGTGGCATGCACTTCTAATCCCAGCTCTTGAGAGGCTGTAAACAGGAAGTCCGATCTAGTGAGATCCTGAATACCCTGTAGACCTTTCCCTAAAATAAAAAAATAAAAGAATGATTCTGTGACTTCACTACAGGCAAGATCTAATTTAATCCACTTTAGCTCCTCTACCTGCTTCCAGTGAACACTCAGTTATTTCAAGAGAACCAAATTTATCTTTTTTTTTCTAACATGCCTTAGTTTTGAAATTTTGGCAGGAAATATTGCAGTCCAACCCATAAAATGATCCCTCTAAAAGTAGTTCATCAACCTGCAATGTTTTATTTAATTTTAGCACAGGGTCTATAGAGCCTTACTACACAGATCAGCCTCCCAAACACTGGGATTACAGGTGTAAGTTGCTACATCCAGTCTTAATCTCCCTCTCAGCCAACCCTGGGGCCAGAGCCAGCACTGCACACCTGGCATCAGGCCCCAGTTAAGTCTGCAGCTAAGCTATTTGGCAGACCCAGCCTGATATATTTTACAAGCTGAGGAGAAAACCAAAAAGTCACACCCTTTCATTTGCTAAACAAACTTAAATGCCACCTAAAAGCCACGGGATGGCAGGGCACTGACTAAAACATCGAATATTTGCAAGAAGCAATTTATCATTAAGAGCTTAAAACTGCAAGAAAAGCAAAAAGAGAAAAAAACTAATAGAATGACCAATGACAAGAAGTTTGGCACAAGAAACAGAATACAGCCTAACCATTAAAGCCATAACATAGACTTTAAACCCAGGGCCTTGGCAGTGAGTTACATCTCTAGCTCTTTATTTTTTAGAGTGTTTTTTACAACTTAAGGCACTAAATTGTTCAGGTTCAAACTTGTGATCCTCCTGCCTCAGCTTCCCAAAGTGCTGAGATAAATTCATCTTCATGCCCAGAAAGTCTAGATACAGTCAGACATGGTGATACATGCCTGTAATCCCAGCACTCAGAAGGTTGAGACGCAAAAATGACCTCAAGGCCAGACTGAATTACAGAGCAAGACCTGTCTTTAAAAAAAGGCTAGGGCTGATAGCTGCGCACTCTAAGTGCCTGGGTAAGGACCCAGGTTTGATTCCAGGTACCACATGCTGGCCCTGCAACTCCATGCAGGCCCTGGAACTCCGGGCCGGCCACCAAAACCAAGAATGGTGGCGCATGCCTGTAATCCCAGCACTGGGGAGTATGAGTCCAAGCTGCCTAATGAGACTTTGTACCAAATAAATAAATATTTTTTTAAAAGCCTAGATACAAACAAGCTTAGTGAACATTCCTAACACCAATGGCTTACTGCTAGAAGTATATAAAAAAGTAGCAGCATTTACAGTGGTGTTATTTTTAATATTTTCAAAAGCTATGCTGAAATGCATATAAAAATATTACACTAATGTAAATTCAAATTTCTTTGCCTTTGGCTGGAAGTATATTAGCATGATGAGGAAAGGGGCAATTTTTCCAGTCAAATTAAGAGAAATTTCAAATCTAACATAAGATCAGAAAACAGGGACAAATAAAGCCAACATATGATTTTCAAAATAACAAACAATGTAACAAACAGTGTAACAAACAATCCAAACAAATGCCAGCCATAAAAATACTTTATAGCTGGATATGAACCCTGGTTTGAGCCCCATCTGAGGAACTTCCTTCCCATGCTGAAATTGAGCCTTGCCTGCAGTGGAGCTTAGTAAACTATAGCTCTATCAGTTACACATACATTTACCACACAGTTTTGATAAGCACAAATAAATCCTCAGTTGGGGATATAGCTCAGTATTACAAGTGCCTGCTTGGCAAGTGCAATCATGAGTTCAATTCCCAGTACCAAAGGGGAGGAAAAACAACCCACAAATACATCCTCTACAGCTATTAACTCATCACTCAATCACTATAGCTGCAATTGGCCATCCTAGCACCTGTCATTAGAACAGGGGAGGGGGCAAGAGACAGGTATGAACCACCTCCTAAGCAAACAGCATGGTAAAGTAGAAAAAAATCTTTTTGTTATTTTTCTTTTTATTTAGTGTAGGGTCTGCTACACAGTTCACACTCATAGTGATCCTTCTGTCTCAGCCTCCCCAGCACTGGGGTTACAGGCATGCGCCACCAAGCCTGGTTTCAGGGTGGCATGGCATGCAGTACCAAGGATCCAACTTCGGTCCTTGTGCTTGCCAGGGAGGCCTAACTTAGAATGCTGAGCCATCTCCCCAGCCCAGAGAAAATTCTTAACTACAGAATGATCTTTAAAAAAAAAAAAAACTGATTATAACTAAAACATCTGGCACTAATAACTGGGAATGGTAATGCCTTTCAAATTACTACTTGTAGTTCACAGCTTTTCTGGTAAAAGATAGCTAGGTGTGGTGGCACACACCTGTAATCCCAGCACTCAGGTGGGAAGAGTGCTGAGTTCAAGGCCAGTCTGGGTTATAAGGCATATTCAAGGCCATCTTAAACTACACAAGACCTGTCTCAAAAAAAAAGAAAAAGAATGCTGAAGATAGTCAGATGAAGCACAACATGATGCCTTGTGTCTATAGTACCTCCACTCTGAGAGGCATGCACGATTGCCAAATTAAGGTCTAGCCTGGGCATTATTGCAAACCTTGTTTCAAAAAAAAAAAAAAAATGTAAATAAAAGGCTTGAGATACACATCAGTACAAAGGAACTGAGTTTAATCCTCAGTACAGCTGAGAGACAGACATGTATGCTAGCTCAGCTACTTACACCAAGGTAGGAAAAGTATAAATTTGAGGACAGCCAGCAGGGCTTACCAAGACTCTGCCTCAAAACTTTAAAAAAAAAAAAAAAAGAGGCTGGAGATGTAACCTAATGGCAGAGCACTTGCCTAGCATGCACAAGGCTCTGGGTTCTATCCCTGGTTGCATGCAGCACAAAAAGAATTATGTGATTTTAGAAGCCTCTCATAAACGTAAACATACTTAAAGGAAGGAGATGGGCAGGGTGGAACCACAGCACTAGAGAGGCTGAGACAGGAGGATCACTGCAAGTTCAAGGCCAGCCTGAACAACACAGACAGTCCACCACACAAGGATCACCCCCCCTGCACACAAAAAAAGGAATTGAGTAAGGGAAGGAGAAAAAAGGGAAATGGAAAAGTTTGAACCCTGGCCTGGGTTAGCACAAATGGCCAGGCTTGGTGGCACACTTCCTGTACTGCCATCAATCAAGGAGGCTGACAAAAGTGGATTACAAAATGAAATCCCGCCAAGGCAACTTGTCTTTTCTAAAAAGATGATGTTACTGTTACAATGGCCCTGTGGGTTTAATTCCTAGTACTGAAAAAAAAAAAAGAGCATTTTCTTCTTTCTGCTCCAGGATCTCCACTTGCCTATAAAGCAACTGTCAACATGTATTTCTTCTCTTACCACTCCTCTCCCTCTGCATTTTCCCAGAGGGAACCCTTTTTTCATGCCTTCCTTGTTTTGTTGATGGTCTTCTCTGCCTGATTAAGCAGTCTACATTTATCCAGTGAGCTTCATCAAAATCTATGGTATTCCAACAATATTGCCATTTCCCCATCCACAAGGTTTTTCTGGAACTCTTCCACTGGAGCTATTTTCAAAGCCATTTACTGTTCAAAAAATAAATCCAGTCCTTTGAATGTAGTTCAAACAGGACGACTTTCAGTTCCCTCACAACTCTTGTTTATAGAACTGAATTCTACTCTATGTGTAGTTTAACACTATTTAAGACAGGTCCATCTAATCCCTCAACTAAACCACTTTGCATAAATTAAACTTGCAGCTAACTAAAAGTTGTCTTTTTTAGTCTTGTAGAATTTGTGATCAAAAGAACGTAGCTAACACAATCTATGACTAATATCAGATATACACACCTCTACCTAAAACTTTTTGGTCTAAATCTTTAATTTTTAATTTTAAAATTAAAAGGCACCCCTTTCAATTTTTTATACCTAATATACAGCGTAAATTTATCCTGTAGTACCAAGAATTATTTTCACTGGCTAGATTTCTTTATAACAAAAGCCTCGCGATTCTCAGATTGTTCGTTCTACTTTGAGACCTACTTTAATACAGGTATTTAAGTGAGTCATATGCTGTATGAATATTCCACAATTTTTCAGCACTGACAAAACTCACTAATTAAGGCTCAGCTAAGTACCAAACTGTTCTCTCACTGCTGTCCTTCCTGACAGACACAACGATCTTCCCCAAAAATCTGAAACGAATTCACAGATTATATCTAAGTGGTCCCACTATCAAAGTATAGAAAGGAAAAAAATTATAAAGTGCCACTATCAAAATCATAGTAAACAGTTAAGGGAGATTTGAGAAAAGGATAGTACCACATACGATGAACTACTAGTAATTTCTCACGCATCTGGCAATTATTTTCACAAGATTAGAAGAAAAAAAAAAAGTAAAATACACATATGACCCTCAAACCCCACACAAAAAAAAAATTGACTTTTGTTTATTCTCACAAAATGTCCCAAGAAAGAGAAAATGGGGGAGTCAGTCCCCCCATAGCCTTTTCTTCATTCCATCAACAGCTCTTCTTTTCTTGACTACGTTCCTTTTCCAAAAAGGTAATGCTGAGATCAGTCAGAAAGGCTTTCTGAGAAAACTGGCTTGGACTTATGGGTCTGCTCCAGTCTGTTCAGGATGAACTGACTCGTATCGATGAAGCGCTCAACGCAGTTCACAAAGCAGGCTTCGGCCCGGCCGTCCAACTTTGGTCCGGGCTTGTCCATGCACTTCTCCCAACAAAGCTCGGTCATCTGGTGCACCAGCTGCTGGAAACGCTGTTTCTGACTCTCCACCTCGATGAAGTGCTGCAACTGCGGGTCCACGGTGCCCAGACCCGCCGCGGAGGACGAGGACGAGGAATCCATCCCAGGGCGGCCGCGCTCGTCCAGGAACTCGCTCGCCGCAGCAACTCACCGACCTTCACTTCACGCGTGTCGGCGCCGGAACCGGAACCACAGCCCGCCCCTTGGGACCGCCCCGTGAGCTCACTGCGCCTGTGCGGGGCGGTTGCCGGAGCCCGCCCCTGACCCGGTCCCCGGGTGAGCACGCGCTCTTTTGGCGGGAGGCAAGTTGCGCTCCTGGCTATGGGGGCTAACGGGACTCCTCGCCCCCTATATCCGCCCCTAAATGTCCTACTTTATTACGGAAGTCTTGTTACTAGCACATCCGCTTCCTATACCTTTGTTTTTTTTTTTTTTAATTTGCCGTACCAAAGATCGCACGCTGCACTCTACTTGCCAGGCAGGTGCTTATGCCTCTGAGCTATCTGCCCTGCCTATACCTCTAATAAATCACGCGTTAAAAGCGCAAAATTCTTATACCCAAATATACCCTAATTATTCCCATTAAAATATCACTCACATTAATGAAGAAAATGTAAGTGGGCCATGATGGCTTTTTTTTTTTTTTAAATGTATTTAGTACAGGGTCTACAGCTGTGGTCTCACTACACAAATTGGACTCATAGTGATCCTCCTTTACAGCCTCCCAAACGCTGGGATTACAGGCGCACTACCATGCCCAGTCTCACTGGCCTTCTTAGCTTGTGCCTCCACGTCCACACTCCAGGGGCAGGGCCGGCACACCAGGCCACGGCGGATCGAGCCTAAGCAGCTATCTGGCTGGCCCTGGCTCTTAATTATGTTTTTGTTGTTGTTGTTTTTAATACCCATACAATACACTTAAGACTTCTTCTTTGCAATTTTATCACTTTGACAGTTCTCATCCCCACAGATTTTGGCATGTGTAATCGGATACATAGGTAACCAAAGTATATTGCTTTTTTGTCAACCTTTATCTAAGTCCTTGTGTTTTACAGACAACTACACACACACACACACACACACACATAACTGCTCTGTTAAGCCTGCTGTCAATCAATCTGGTGTACCCCTGTGCTTTACCTTAAATTTCCAGAACCTCAGGTGCCTAACAGACACACATGAAGCCAACTCTTACGAATGTGTGTGGGAACATTCATGACACCACCTCACTGACAGCAGAACTGCCTGTATTAGACAGCGTTCTGTTGCAAAGATTAAATACATAACAATTTAAAGGAGAAAAGGATTATTATAGTCAAGATTTCAAGGGCCACAAAGATAGCTCAAGAGATCTAAGCACCTGCCTGGAAAGCACAAGAACTGGGTTCGATCCCCAGCACTGCATGCTGTGCAAGCTGCATAGTGAGACACTGTACCAAATACATTCAGGGAATGTTAAAGACTCTAAAAAAATATTTCAGAGGGTTTCAGAGGTGTCAGGCCGCAAGCAGCTGGCCCCAGGGCTTTCAGGGAATGTGAGACAGAAAAGCAAAGTAAAGCAAAGCTTCTCACCTCATGGCAGCAAAGACTGCCAGAGAAAAGGGGCTCAAGTGGACTCTGATCCCCATGGTCAAGCCTCTAAATTGCTCAGGCTGGGCTTGAATTTCTGATCCTCCTGCCTCACCATCCCTTAGCTTACAAGCAAACATCACCACACCCTAGTTTTGTTTATGCTGTTTTGCTTTTTTGCACTACTGGAGATCTTTACACCCAAGGCTTTGAGCATGCTAAGCAAGCATTCTACCACTGAGATACACTATTAGCCTCCATTCTAAATTCTGACTAGGACTATATCAAGCTCTTACCTTTTTTATGGTTTGTGATTTTATGGATTATTTATGATTTTCTGGTTTACTTTACACTTTTATGATTCTTCAGAATTCTTCAGTGTAATTTGTCTGGGCCAGGAGATTTTAATTCATTTATAGCAAGTAGCTATGATAAGCTTGTACCTCCTGCAAGCAAAGAACATCCTCCCGTCTGGAGGAGTCTCTTATCCAGATACAGCTAGGAACATACTACAACATAGCTTATGATATATGCACAATAGTAAAAGAGATGTTTAAAGATGAGCAAATTTAAACTCAAATACTAGTTCCACGTTTTGTTCATTTTTAAGTAACTTATCCAGGTCTCTGTATTCAGTGTGTATTTGGCCTTTGGTTTCCTGAAGCACCTAAGTGACAGGAGTGACTTCTATATGCTAATGAATGGCTGTGACCAGGGTCATGAAACACTTCAGGGCAGAAGTTATTGACCAGAAAGACTAAAGATGACTCAAAAAATGAAATTTTCAGCCCTAAACACTATAGGTGGAAAAGAGAAAGAGATCTGAGACTAAGTTAAACAACAGTAAGTAATGACTTCTGCAATCAGGTCTCATACTAATGAAACACACACACACACACACACACACACACACACACACTCACTCACTCACTCATTCACTCACTCACTCACTCACTCTACAACCAAGCAAGAAAACAAAGAGATTCTCAGCTGTTGAACACACTGAAGCGCTTGAGTGATCCACCAAAAAGGGAATGGAGCTCAACACATTTTGGCTGTTTCTGAGTTGTATCACTTATAATAAATGGGTAGTAGCAAAGCACTTTCCTGACTTCTATGAGCCATTCTAACAAATTACTGAACCTGGGGAAAGGAGCTGTGGAAACCCTTGTTATATATAGCTGATTGGTTATATATAACCCCTGTTACATATATCAGTATAGATGGCAACCTGGGATTTCTGATTAGCACCTCAAGTGGAGGGATGTTTTCTAGGACTGGGCCCTTAACCTGCAGGGGCTGCAAAAACTGTAGGTCATTACTGTCACAGCTTAATGACATGGTGGACACCCAATCTATGTCCACCAATCTAGAGTACTGGTAAATATCGGGGAGGGAAACCACACACACTTAGTGTCAGAAGTATCATATATAGTTAAAAAGAGCCTCTTTTCTAAAAATGTGTTTCCTCATCTGCATTGTGGTGTTAAATACCTACCTAAGAAGCATATTAACATATGGAACGTATGTAAAGCATATGGAACATATTTGTATGCAAGAACATATTTGTATGGTACACAAGATACTCTACAAATATTAGTCCCTTTCCTCCCAAGTGTACTGCCACACATATAAGACTCATTTCCAACAAATCTTTAGTCCCTGAAAACAAGACAAAGAAATGTCCTTCAAGTTCCCAATACTTCCCAAGAAGGAATCTCTACCACATGCAATGGCATTCTCAGAATGTATTCCAAAGTAAAGAGCATAGCAGCAAACAATGCTATCCCCCACTGACACATCTCTCAGCCCCCAGCTTAAAAGGAACTACCCAGAATCCTCGTCTTCCCAGTAGCACACAAGGAAGCTTAGAAGCCTGAATGCCAGCAGGCCTGTGTTCCCAGCTACTAGGATATCTGAAATAGAAGAATAGAAAGAATCCCAGCACTTGGGAGCCTAAAGAAGATCACCATGGGTTCAAGGCCAGTCTAGGCTACATATTGAGTTCAAATGCAGCCTAAACTACATAGTCAAACCTTGTTTCAAAAACTAGAATACACAAGGGTCTGAATTCAATCCCTGGTTCCACAAAAAAAAAAAAAAAAAAAAAAACTAAAACAAATATACAATTTAAAAAGGGATGGGGATGCAATTCAGTGAGAGGGGCACTTAACTACCATGTGCAAGGCCTTAATTCAATTTCAAGCACCATAAAAAGAGCCAGCCAAATAGTTCAGCGGATTGGGGGTTCAATCCCCCCCCACGACCTGGCATGCCAGCCTCACCCCCGGGAGGCGCTGAGACAGCAATTGAGACTGGGTGTGGTGGAGCACACCTGTAATCCTAACTCTTGGGAGGCTGTAAACAGGCAGATCACTATGAGTCTGATCTAGTAGTGAGACCCTGAATATACTATAGGTCTACAGCCATACCACCCTGAACGCGCCTGATCTCGTCTGAATACCCTACAGACCCTCCCCTAAGATACAAAACAAAAAAAGACCAGAAAAATGAAAAAAGAACTTGAGTGCTTCTTATTAATTTAACTCCAATTACAGACGAGAAAATTTCCTTTATCCATGAGACCTTCTATAGTAATAAACTCTTCTTGTACAGAATTTTCTAATCTCTAAGGTTTTACAAATCAGTACTATATCAAAGCACAAAGACCAGCATTTGTTTAACCAATGTGCATTAAAAACACTGCACTGGTCATATCAAAGACTTCTTGTACTCTAAGTCCAGCTGTGAGCAATGGAAATGCTGACCCTTTCACTATAGAATATGGAAAAATAGCAAAAAAAAAAAAAAAAAAAAAAAAAAAAAAAAAAAAAAAAAAAAAAAAAAAAAAAAAAAAAAAAAAAAAAAAAAAAAAAAAAAAAAAAAAAAAAAAAAAAAAAAAAAAAAAAAAAAAAAAAAAAAAAAAAGCATGGAGAAACTTCTTCTCAAGCCAGTAGTAGTATTACAAGTGTAATACTTAAAATAATTAGCTCTAAAATTATCTATCTAAATGTAAAGAGTAAAAAAGCCTTTAGAAGAAAAGACAAAACATCTTTATGCCTTCACAATAGCAAAGATACAAAATGAAATACCTAAAGAAAGAAATTAATAGTACAATTTAAAACTTTTGTTCCTTGAAAGCCACTACTAAAGGAATAAAAATAATACACAGGATATAAGAAAATATCTGCAATATATATAACAACACAGAAAGAATGTAGTAAATAAGTAAAGAAAACAAGAAAAAAGAAAAAAACCTAGATATCCCATTATGGTTTGTGTCTGAGTGTTCAAAGCCTCATGTATCACGGGGATGGGGGCTTCTACACTTTGAGACCAACTCATGACCCAATGCTGGGATAATGAGTGTGAGCACTACACCTGGTCTGGAGCAGACAGCATGAGTGCGACCTAAGGAAGGGAGAGAGGCTTGCTCTCCGTTGCTGCCACTACTCCTCCCTTTTGCTCTGTCTGTTTTGGTGTTTTCCGCTGCCACTGACTGCTGCCCTCTGCCCCGCACCGCTCTGCCTTGGAGCCAGCAGAGTATGGACTGAAACCTCCACAAACTTAAGCTAATATACCTTTCCTTCTTAATTCTGGGTGTGGGGTACATTTTGTCCCAGCAATGAGAGAAAAGTAACACCTCCAAAATAAAAGAAGGCTAAACACAAATATCTTATAACCTTGAGAAGTGCTCAACAGCATTAGTCATCCAGAACTTTCAAATTCACATTTAATATGATAGCACTGTATAACCACTGTAATAGGTAAAACAGAAAGAAAGAAAGAAAATGTCAAGGATTAGTGAGGACAGGGAGCAACCTACACTCTGATGCATTGTGGACAGGACTGTAAACTTGCACAATCTCTACAGAAAAATTGTATGTCATCTGCTAACACTGAATGTATTTACACCTATAACCTAGTAATTCATACGCATGTTCCCAATAGACCAAAAAGCATGTTCACAAAAAAAATGTACTTATGTAAATATTCACAACAAAGCAATACCATAATAGTAAAGGTGCTGAAACTATTCATATCCCTTAAAATTGCAGAACTGAGATATAAGCTGTGGTAAAGTCACATAGTGAAAAACTATACAATAGCCAGGCATGATGGCACATGCCTGCAGTCCCAGCACTTAGAAAGCTGAGATAGAACTGCCAGTTTGAGGCCAACCTGGACTAGTTAGTTCAAGGTCACCCTGGACTACATAGCAAAACCCTATCTCAACAGAAGAGGAAGAGGAAGTAGGAGGAGGAGAAGAGAAAACAATGAAAGAAAATTATACAGCATGAGAATGGATGACCTAAAACTACATACGAAGTGAATGATTCTCTCAAATATAATGTTGTACAAAAGAATCTACACACAAAAGAACACATAGTATATGATTACAGGCATATAAAGCACAAAGACAAAACTGTGCAGTTAAAAGGCAGGACAGTGGTTACAACTGGTGAGTGGAAAGGCAGACACTGATTGTGAAGTGCAGGCGACACAGGTGTACACGGTTCATAAAAATGCTATCATACATTTGCACACTTTATGTATATTTCAACAGTTTTTTAATTTAGGGTTTTTTTTTTCTTTCAATAGGTTCTTGCTATTCTGGCTATCATCCCAGGATGGCCTCAAACTCATGGCTATCCTCCTGCCATGAAATTTCTTCTTAATTAAGTTAAAGAAGTTCCTACAACTAAACCATAAAGCAAAGACAACACACTAGAACTTACGGGATGTAATGCAAGCAGCACTAACAGGGAAATTCATAGTGATGAATTCTCCTATCACAATAACAGAGCAAGTGCAAATCAGTAACCTAATGTTGAACCTCAAGCCTCCAGAAAAAGAACTGCAAGCCCAAAGCTCATAGAAGAGAGGAAACTATAAAGAGCAGAGCGCAAATCAATCCAAATGGAATCTAAGAAAACTAATGCAAAGAATAAATGAACCAAAAAAAGTTGATTCTTGGAAATTAAATAAAATCGACAAACCCTTAGACAACCAAAAGGAAAGAAAAGATTCAACTCCATGCAATTAGGACTGCAAAGGGTTAAATCACAACAGTTCTTGCAGGATATCTAGAACATCAATGCCTGTTTCAAGATGGAAAAACAGAAGATGTGGACAGATTCTTAGATATATATGAATCACCAAAACTGAATCAAGGGCCTGGGGAGATAGCTCAGTAGAGTAAGTGCTTGCCTGGCAAGTGCAGGGTCCTGAGTTCAATCCAAGAAAGAAGATATTTTGTTTAGTGAAATTCTATATTGATTCTAATAGGCTTTTTAAAATATTTTTATTCTCATTTTTAAAAATTCTAAATAATCCAATGTCAGCCAATAAAAATGAAGATGCAATTGAAAACCTACTAAGGAAGAAAAGCCCAGGCTGTGACAGACTCACTGATGAATATTACAAGTTTAGAGATTTAATGCCCTTATGTCCCAAAGTCTTACTGACACTGAAAGGTAAGCTTCATTCCTGGAAGCAAGCATTATCCTGACACTAAACTAGAGAAGGAGCCAGCCAAAAAAGAGAACTATAGGTCAATCTCTTTAAAGAACACAGATGCAAAAAACCTCAGGATTCTGCCAAACATAATACAACAAATCATCAAGAAGATTATATACGATGACCAAGTGGGATTCATCTCAGGGATTCAAGGATGGTTCAAAATACAGAATCAGTAAATGTATACACCACATTCACAGAGCCAAGGACAAAATTCATATAATCATTTAAATAGAGGCAAAAAAAAAAAATCTGACAAAGTCTAACACCCATTCATTGTGTGTGTATGTAAAATGCTTCCTTTATTTTTAAAAAAATTTTAAAGAGAATACAAAGTAGCATTAAGACAATAAATTACGAATGATACAGAGCTCCACTAAGCAAAATAATATGAATTTGACAGTGTTTGTTGTACTGTACAGTGTTCTCTTCACATTAGTTGTTCAGATTACCAGATGTATGTATGAAAATTTGGAAGAAAGAAAAAAAGACAAAAAAAGTACAAGAAATTAATAAGGAAAAATAATAAAAAGACAAAAAATAACAGCATTAACATTAAGCATTAATTAAGCATTTAGGGCCACTGAGATACCTCAGTTCTCTAAAGCACCTGCTTAGGCAAGTGAAGGGACCAGTCCTGGCACCACTTGCCATGCCCCACCCACAGGGCAGTCTGAGCTGGTCACAAAAAAAATTTAAAAATCTAAAAAAAGCATTTCTACAGACCAGCAGAAATCCACAGTACAATTATCCAAACCATTCTGCTAACATACATAGATATATTTCCTTCCCCCACTCCCTCTCCTGTCCTCCCCTTCATCTTAGTAATTCCTTCCTTTTGAACAGGTTCATTCCTTTTTCGCAGTATCTATTGTACCCTTCAGATTTATTTTCTCTTTCAGATACTTACACTAAGAAGACAATATAATATGTGCACAAGTGGTTCTGACTTATTTCATTTAAGAGTATGGTCTCTAATTGCCATCCATTTACCAATAAAATCCTCAAATTTATCCTGTTTTATAGCTGAATAATACTTCATTACGTAAAAACACATATTCAATCATTCCCAGTTGATGGGCATTTATGTTGCTTTCAGGATTTACCTATGATAAATTGTGCTGCTATAAACATGGATGCAAAGAAATTGCTGTGCTATGATGCTTTCAGGGCAATAGTTTGGTTGAATATTTTCCAATCCTAGCTTTTTGAGGAATCTCTCCACTGATTTTCATAGTGTCAACAGGCATTCAAAAGAAACATATAGGGCTGGCCAGATAGCTCAATGGATTAAAGCACTTGTTTAGGCAGACACAGACACTAGGGGTTCAATACCCGGCCTGCCATGCTGGCCCCACCACCGGGACTCATTGAGACTGGGTGCAGTTGTGCACACCTGTGATCCCAGCACTTGAAAACAGGAATGATTACTACAAGTCCAATCTATGTAGTGAGACCCTGTAGACCCTGTACATAAAAAAAGAAACACACAAAAAAATTGGAATAGATGGTCTTTTTCTCAGTCTGATAAAAGCCATCTATGACAAACCAGCAGCCAACATCATACTAAATGGACAAAAACTGAAAAATTTTGACACTAAAACCAGAAACAAGACAAGGATGTCACTGTCACCACACTTCTTTAATACAGTCCTGGAAACATTAGCCAGAGAAATTAGACAAGAGAAAGAAAAGGAGTAAAAAGGAAAGGAAGAAGTTAAATTATTATTTGCTGTTGATATGATACTCTATAAAGAATACCTCAGAAACCCTTCCAAAACACTTTTAGATTTAATAACCAAATTCAGAATTCAACAGTCAAAAATCAATAGCATTCCTGTACACAAACTCACAGAGAAATTAGAAAACAACACCTTTTATATTGAAAGCTACAGTACTCTGTAAAAAGAGATTGAAGAAGATATTGAAAAATGGGAAAACTTATCTGGGCACAGTGGCACTCATCTCAGAACTTGGGAGGCTGCGGCAAGAAGATCACTGCAAGTTCAAAGCCAGTCTGGGCTACACAGTAAGTTTAAAGGCAGTAGTCTGAACTACATAGCAAGACCTGTCTCCAAAAAACTCAAAAGTAAAAGTGAAAAGAAAATGTAAAAATATTCCTTGTTCTTGGTAGGAAAAGTCAATGTAATAAAGCCGGACATACTTCCAAAACTGTTATACAGATTTAATTCAATCCTGATCAAAATACCAATAGCATAACTCACAGAATTAGAGAGAACAATCCTAAAATTCATCTGGAAACAAAAGAGACCTAGAGTAGCACAGTAATTTGGGGCAACAAAGGCAAGGCAGGGGGCATCACAATCCCTTACTTAAAATTACACTACAAAGCTACTTTGAAAAAAAAAAAAAAAAAAAAAAAACATGGTACTCCTGGGCATGGTGGTGCACGTCTGTAATCCTAGCACTCAAGAAGCTGAGGCAGGAAGATCACTATGAATTTGAGGCCAGCCTGGGCTATAAAGTGATTTCAAGGCTAGCCTGAACTGCACAGTAAGGCCTTATCTCAAAAAGACAAAAAACAAAACAAAACAAAAAACAGATAATCAATGGAATATAGAAGCTGTAAAAACAACTCTGGTCATACTCAGCCTATGATCAGTGGCTACTTGATCTTTGACAAAGGAGCCCAATATCTTCACTGAAAAAAAGGTAACTTCTTTAATAAATGGTATGGGAAAAAATGAGCTTCCCACAAGCCAAAGATTAAAACTAGACTAATATCTTTCAACATGAAATATAAAAGCAAAATGGACCAAATACTCAAATGTTAAAACAAACACTAAATCTCCTGGAAGGTAGAAATCTTGAAGGCACTGGTATAGGCAAAGACTTTATGCACAAAAACTCAATTGCATAGAAAAATATCACTAAGAATCAACAACTGGGATCTCATCTTATTAAAAAGCTTTTGCACAAGGGCCGACGGTATAGCTCAGCGGACTAAGCACTTGCTTAGGTAAGCGCAGCGGCCAGGGTTCGATCCCTGCTTCCGCTTGCAGCGCTGGCCCCGCCCGCCTTCGGGTGCGCCGGCCCCGCCTTCGGGTGCGTTGAGTCGGCAATGGAGTCCGGGCGTGGTGGCACGCGCCTGTAATCCCAGCACAAGGGAGGCAGAAAGCAGAAGGATCACTATGAATGTGGGCTGCATAGCGAGACCCTGTGTACAAAAAAAAACAAAAGAAAAGAAAAACCTAAAAAAAAAAAAAAAAACTTTAGCCAGGCATGGTGGCGCATGCCTGTAATCCCAGCACTCAGGAGGCTGAAGCAGAAGGATTGTTGTGAGTTCAAGACCAGCCTGAGCTACAAAGTGAGTTTAAGGCCAGCCTGAGCTGCATAGTGAGACCCTGTCTCAAAAAGACAAAAATAAATAAAAAATATCCCCCAATGGGGGCCTGCCCATTAGCTCAGTTGTTCAAGCCCCTGCTCATGTAAATGTAGTCAGGTGCAGCATACCGTGGGTTTGATCCCCACGTCCACCTGCATTACCAGACCTGCCCTTAAGGCAGCCTGGACCAGCCAAAAAAAAAAAAAAAAAAAAAAAATCATTCTAAAAAATACCCCCCAAAAAGAAGAAAAAAGGTGACACATGCCTATAATCTTAGCACTCCATTTGAACCCAGCCTGGTATTTAAAGACTAAGCGAGACCCTGTCTCAAAATAAAAAATGAAAAAAGGCTGAGAATGTAGGTATGTGAAGGCCCGTTACTATCACCCCAAAAAATGCAAATGTAACTTTTATTGCTAAACTGTCCTAACATTCCTAATCCTATTTATCCTGCTTTACTTTTGCCATAGCCTTTTTTGCCTCAGAACATACTATATAAGGTACTACCTTATGTTTAATTTTTTAGCATCTGGCTTTTGGTAAAATAAAAGATTAACAAAGAGAGATTCATTCATTGACATGTCTCAAGTATCTCAAATCACTTACAAGCAATTAAATGGAACTCAGGAAATACTGAACAAGAGAATGAAAAACAAGGAAAACTAACTCTGTAGCCTTATAGACGCTTGCTGCCAATAAGACAACTCCAAATTATAAACATATTTTTTTGTATTTTGGCAGTAGTAGTCTTCACACTGAGCTACATCCCCGACCTTAAGTTGCCCAGGATGGCCTTACACTTGCAGCCCTCCTTAGTTAGCCTCCCAGAGTTCTGGGATTACAGGCGTGTGCCACCTAGCCCAGCTTCTAAATGATAACCATACTGTCATTATGTTAGATCTCACCACATTGCAGAAATTGGTTTAGATGCCTAACCTCAGAAAACTATAACCTCCTCAAGGGTGGGACAATGTCACACACATCTTTGAAAACAAGTTGGTCTTCCAATAAATACAAAGGTATGTGGTAAATGACTTTAGAAACAAGGAGAGAAAATTTCCCATTTTTATATTTATTTATTTTATTTATTTATTTGCAGTTCCAGGGATTGAACTCAGGACCTTGTTTTTACCAGGTGGGTGCTTATGCCACTAGCTATCCCTGGCCCTCAATTTTTATTTTTTAATCTTGCTTGTTATTTATATTGTTTTCACTTTAGTTTCTTACTCTATAGCATGGAGCTACTGCCACCTGGTATGTGGCACTGAACTGTACTAAACAATAGCTGTTAGCTGGGCATGGTTGCATATGCCTGTAACCCGAGCACTAAGGAGCCTGAGACAAGAAGACCACAAGAGTTCAAGGCTAGCCAAGACTATATAATGAGATCCTGTCTCAATATAACCAATAACAATAGAAATCTCAATAGCTGTTAACTTATCATCCATTTATGAGCTGGGCATAGTGGCACATGCCTGTAATCTCAGCATTTAGTAGGCCAAAGCAGGATCAGAGCAAGTTCAAGGCCCAGAATACATAGCAAGGCACTGTCTCAAAAATGATGATGATGACGATGACGATGATGATGATGATAGTAGCAGTAATACACTAATAATAACAAGTGGATTGCAACTCTAACCTCTCTTGCCTCCCTATAACCTACAGTGTACTTATCACCAAACAATCACCTGAGACTAGCACAAAAAGGGATAGGATAGAAAAAGCTGATTTTAGTGAAAACAAACTCAATAACCTTGGCCTTGTGGCACCAAACTCATAACCAAATAAAAAAAAATCAACTACATCATCAGATCAACAATTCTTCACAAAACACTATTTTTCTAGTAGACAAAATTACACATGCACTATTTTCCATGAAAAAGAAATAAAACATGGTGCACACCTGTAATCCCAGCACTCAGGAGGCTGAGGCAGAAGGATTGTGGCAAGTTTGAGACCAGCATGCGCTACCAAGTGAGCTCAAAGCCAGTCTGAACCGCATAGCAGAACCTTGTCTCAAAAAGACATAGAAAATAGAAATGAGAGAGGAAAATATGTGCTTGATACAATGGTGAACAGGCAGAATACTACATCAAGTATTACAGAGAAAAAGGCTTTAACACTATTTGATCATAAAGAACCTCAGAAGCCGGGCGTGGTGGCACATGCTTGTAATCCCAGCACTCGGGAGGCTGAGGCAGGAGGATTGTTGTGAGTTCGAGACCAGCCTGAGCTACAAAGTGAGCTTAAGGCCAGCCTGAACTGCATAGTGAGACCCTGTCTCAAAAAGCCAAAAAA
>PVKA01028047.1:0-29817 GCA_004027165.1 Ctenomys sociabilis
AAAAAAAAAAAATAAAAACTAAAGCCATATTAATATGCTGAATTGTAAAAGGCTCAAGTCAACAAATTCTGACATTGCCAGTCATACGGATAACCCACTACTATTATAGACTACTGGACTATATTGGAATATTTTGCTGATTTTACGTACCTTCAATATTTAAATGACAATGGAATACCCATCTCTGACAAAACTAAACAAAAAAAGGGGATACAAATGAAGGACCATTTTGTATCTGTATATTCAAAATAGGATAGATATACAGCTACTTTCACTTTATTCATTGAATAGAAAGATTTGTTTTAATAGTTTGTGGACAGGATATCATGTCTGCATCTTGTGGTTATGAATAACCACTAAGACAATAATATGCAATGTATTAATTACTGAAACTGTCTCATTGCTATTTGTTTCTCAATAAAATTCTTAAAAAAAAAAGTTTGTATGGATCAGGCTGTTCATGGAAGGCAAGGTGAATGCAGGACAGAATGGCTCAGGTGGCAAAAAGAAGTTAACAGCAAATGGACTGAGAGAGGGCCAAATGGACTTAGTGAGGCCAGGGCCTAGATCCTCCTTCCAGCCCATTGATGAGGGCACCACCATGTGACTTATCGCTTTCTGAAGACCCCTCCTCCACACTTCTTCATGTGGGGTTAGACTTTCATGTATGCATTTCGTGAGAGTACAGACATTCAGACCACAGCCATGGCTCGCCCAAGGTTACATGCCAGCGAAGGGTGAAGCTGAGTTTCAAATTCGGATTGGTAGAAGCCCCAGTTGCCATTACAGTTCACTTCTTTACTTGTGCTGTGTGTGCTGACCAGTTACTGTGGCCCAGGCAGTTACTTAGAGAACACTGTGATGAACCTGACGGGCCTGTCCCAAGCCCAAGAGGGAGGGCTGCGTCTCTGCCCTTCAATTCTCGTCAGTATCTATCTGGATTCATTGCTCATATGATTTTAAGAAAAAAATTTACAATATTTATGAGACTTTTTTTCAAGCTTAAATTAAAATTAATTTAATAGTTTTCCCTTTATTATAAATTATTAAACAGTTGGGCATGCTTAAATATTTTTAAATGCATATTTCAACTTTCCAGGGATAGGAAATCATTTCAAACAGCATAATAATTACAGAAAGAAATACATGAACACATACTTTAGAACGTATACTTGTTATTCATGGTAATGCAAGTCAGCTTCTTAAATTTCATTGTATTATTCAGCTCAAAATTTTATGCAATTCTGAAACAAGAAAGAGGTATCCATTTCTTTTTTTTTTTTAAATCTTTTTTTTTTTTTTTTCCGGTACTGGAGACTAAACTCAGGACCTTGCACTTGCCAGGCAAGCACTTATTCTATTGAGCTATCTCCCTAACCCCTATCCATTTCATAACCAAGTACCCTTAGCCTTTTATCCGTCTTTCCTGTGACTTAGAATTTTGCCCCTTCCATGATTATTTCCTTTGTGTTGTTGTTATTATTATTATTATTTTGTGGAACTTGGGGTTGAACTCAGACCCTTGTGCTTGCCAGGAAAGCGCTTATGGTACTGACCCATCTCTCCGGCCCCTACTATTATTATTTTAATGCTGGCTTTGACTGAATTTCTTACTTTTGCTTACTTGTAAGCATCTTTTGTACTGTTAATAAAGTTTCAGGTGAACACTCTGGCTGCTCTCTTTTCAGCTTGTGTTTGAATTATTCTAATTGTTTTTCTGTAACGGCCAATTTCGATGTCTGTATCTTTGTCATTCCAGTGCAACTAACTTACTAGGTTGCTTAGTATCTGGAATAATTTTTTTCTTGGTGTATGGAACAGGCTGTTGCCAACCTAGAAGATACTGCCAACTTTGGCAAAGAAGATGCCAAGAAGTATCTTCGGACAGATGAGAGTGTTGAACGCGTCCGAAGGTAAACCACTGTCTGTGAAAATTTCTTACTTTGCTTTTGGTCAGCGATTTCAGTAAAGAGGGTGGGCTTTGGAGAAGAAGGAAAGAAGTTACTTGTCCTAGTTGCTGCACAGGGCAGAAATTACAAAAAGCGAGGGATCGAGAAGTCTCCAAGTATCACTACAGTTATACTTGTTGCCAAGTTTCAATTTGCTTTTGCTTTTCTCTGAACCTCTTTGGTTAGTAAGTACACTCTGTATAGAAATAAAGCAACAGTGAGTATGGGCAGGCAGTAAGAGAAGATTTTTGTACTTATGCCATCTTTCTTCAGAGATAAGACTGCAACTCTCATAAGAGGTTGAAGAATTTGTTTTTTTGCATAAGATTCAAAATACAAAAGTTGACCATGTTTAGAGAAATTGAGAAATCTCCTCTCTATCTCTGTCTCTCTTTTGTAGATACTATAGTTAATACTCTGGGAATTCTTCCTTTCTCTTTTTGATGGGGCTGGGGATTGAACTCAGGCCCTTGCTCTTGCCAGGAAAGCACTTATTCCACTGAGCCATCTCCCCGGCCCCAAGTCCTCTTTTTCTAACATAGGAAATATCAAAGTTATATCTCATGTTCTCATTTATTATCTTCTAATGTTAACTTAAACTGTGGTATGGTTCTGGATACTGAAATCGAGACTAAGAGAAAAGGAATTCATTTCTGTAACTGAGTTGTCAGCCAAAGTCTCCAGGTAATATTTGCATCACCCCCGCAGAAGGCTGTAGCTCCTTCCACCATTCATGCAGATTCCCTTCTGGAACCAGGTAACTGGCTCCAGGATTGACTCCGATTAGGAGCTCATGCCTGGTGCTTGTTTCTGGAGCCTAATTTTGTTATGTTCGGTGTAAATGTAAATGTAGCCCCTCCCTCTGTTCCCTCTGTAACTCAAGTGAAAAGTGGTGGGTAAAAATGGACTTGGCTGAGGAGGGGCTGACGTGCATGCAGTACTCAGCCAGGTCCATTTTCACCGGAGTGGTGGCACACGCCTGTAATCCCAGCGCTGGGGAGGCTGAAAACAGGCGGATCACTATGAGTCCGAGCTGTATAGTGAGACTGTGTACCAAATATATGACAAAGTAAAATAAAAATAAGTACATAAAATAGTTTCAGAACAAGGAATCAATGTGAAAATCTCAAACAGTATCAGAGGAAAAGCTAGTCAGCTTATGATGGGAAACAATACAAATTAGAAAAGATCAGCAAAGCTTTAGAGACTTTAAACAACCTAAAGCATTACTGTGTCTATTCCTCGCTTCCCTTTGAGAGCAGCCAGCCAACTGCATTATGCTAAGCATGCCCCTCTTCAGTTCTCAGAAAATTGCTAGGGACTGGAAGGTGATAGCAGTTAGATCCTCCGTTGCTTTAGTGAGATAGAAAGATACAAGTAACTTAGCAATGAAAGCATAGCAAAAAGACATTTGGGAGAATTGGACTTCTCTCCTGTATCCTTTCTAACTGCCTCTTATCCCAGCTCCATCCCAAAGGGATTGTACCTTTAAAAGTGAAAGCCATAATCTTAAATCTGTCCTCTAGATATGTCCCCAGGTACACTGTAGTAAGAACATTTGACCTTGGTTGTCAAAGGGCTGTGCCAGGAGGTGCAGCGCCTTGTGAGCAGCGCCCCCTGGTGACCAAATAGTGGGCTCTCGGGGTGGCAAGAGGGAATACCTCTTGGCAAGTACAAAGTTTCTGGTTTCCAGGAGTAATTTCTCAACATTTATTGGTCACATCAAAAAAAGTTCCTCACAACCACACAGTTTTAGAGATAATTTTCAGAGAAATAGTTCTGTGGTCTTCCTTTTCCATTTTTGATGCAAACTGTCTCCCTTTCTATATCATATTTAAGTAGCAGGGACCACAAATAAAGTGAAAGGGCAACAATAGAGCTACAGATAAAGTGGAAGGTGTGCTTTTAAGAATGCTGTATTTTTTAAAAAATGGATATTTATAATAAGGAACATTAAAATCTCAAAGAAATATGTGTTGAAATATGAAGATGTGTGACATGGACTCACAGTTATTCAAATTCGGGGCAGACAGATGTCAACAATGGTTAGAAAGTACTTTACATATTTATTTAATCATTTTTCATTTTGGTCCAAGAACTGAAGACCTAAGCATTGCACTGAAGAGCAAGGCATTTATCACTAAACAAATGCCTTGTGTGTCACTGCCACAGTTTCTTCTGGGATTATTATTAAAGGACTCCTTTGTTTTGGGGGTTAAAATGAAAGTCAGGCCAAAGTGCACATGTACCTTACTAGAGAGGTGAGTGAAGTCACGTGGCACTAGATGGTACAGGGTGGGGGATGCACACATGTACATTTCCAGGAGTATTTAGGGACATTTCATAAAGGAAGAGCTTAAATATGATTCAAAGGAGGAAGAAGAGGAAACAAAAGCATCAATTCTAGAAACTATCTTTGTGAGGTTTTGGGGTACCCAGCTGTGAGCTGAAGTGAGAGCTTTGGCTGAGATAAGAGAGCCCATAGAAGTATTGAGCTACTTCAGTAGTTGGCCAGCTCTTGACAATTCTTAAATACTCAATTTTGGTTGCAGCAGAGGCCAGAGTTTTAGCAGTTCTGATTTGAAAAATGAAGCGTGATGATGGCGCCTTGGGGCAGAGCTTTGGGGAGGGCCTCCTAGGGCAGGCTGTGCTGAGGGAGAAAGGACAGTGGCAGAGAGCACCGAGAGAAAAGGCAGACCCCACCAAAAGCAGCTGCTCAGGAAGATGGCTGGCTTCTGGCCCTCCATGCTGGCAGCTGAGGCCAAGGCCGGGAGGCTGTCACTATGGAGAATGTCTGTCATTTAGACAGAGGAGATGAAGTAGAAGTGAGATTGGGAGTGACAGCGATGCTCCCAGGGGGAGCTGGGCAAGTGCATGTCTGGGGTACAGGTTGGCACGCACTCTCCAGGTGTGTGCAGGTTGGGCCTTTCTACGAGCCCTCTGCAAGAGGGGTTCAGTGAGGGAACCTTGTGTGGGCTGAGCAAAGAGAAGGGGGACTGAAGAGAAAGAAAGAAAGAATAGAAAGAGCTGGAGAGACAGCTTAGGCATAAGTGCCTGCCTGGCACGTGCAAAGTAATGGATTCGATCCCCAGTACTGCAAAAAAAAAAAAAAATAAATAAATAAAATAAAATAAATAAAAATAGAAAGAGAGAGGGAAGCCAGAAAAAGGGAATATTCCAGTAAGGTCAGAGTGCTGCCTAATCTTTCGTTCCTTCTCTTGATTCTCCCATTCCTTTATAGTACCGCCAGTGACTTTCTTCCCTGCTTTCATGTGCATCTTTTCCCCAATCAATTTGGCCTAGAAGCAGACTGTTCTTTGTACAGGGTCTGTGTTTTCTAGTTTCTTCCTCAACTTTAAAGTTCCTGTCCTTATGGCATGTTTTAAAGAAGAACATCAACAAGCCCCAAATGGAGGTGACATCATCTCTGGTCTTTTATAAAGCAGGTTCTTCTTGAATAGGAAATGATGTTCCTGTCCTTGCTTGCCTATCCCTGCATCACTTTCTGGAGGCCTTGACTGTTTCATGACAGAGAGGGAACAGAAACACTTACTGTATTG
Organism: Ctenomys sociabilis; assembly: GCA_004027165.1. NCBI lineage: Eukaryota > Metazoa > Chordata > Mammalia > Rodentia > Ctenomyidae > Ctenomys > Ctenomys sociabilis. The sequence goes on from PVKA01028047.1 coordinate 5,510, forward strand.
TGTCTTTGCTTTTGTTTGAGGGCAGGTCGTTAGGTAAACCCTTTTAAGCTATTGGCTTATTTGCTGCTTCACAGCTTCCGGTTGTGAGCACCTTTGGGAGGCCCCTGGTGTTAGAGATCTCAGGGGAAACAGGAGAGCAGCAAGGAGGGGAGACAGTGACCCTTGCTGAGCATCAGTGGATGATAATTATTTCTTACATAATATAAAATTGAAGGGTGTGATGCAACAGGAATAGTTTCATTCTGAAATGTGCATCAGGTGCTGACAAACCATTAAACGCTCTGTTTCTAGTTGAGATCCTAAAGCAATTTTAATAGTGTGGACTTAAAAACAGACATCGTATTTTTAAAGTATGCACTTTGCGAAAATGTCCAGACGATAGTAGATGTGCCTTTTATTCACAATACTAGCCAAGAAAGCTCAAGGTGCGGTGCATCCAATCTATGTCTGAGGAAAACTTTTCTTTCTTCTAGTGATTATGTAAAGATAAAATTAAAGAAATACACTTCCCTCTTACCAACTTCTGTATATACTTTTTTTTGTATCATTGCTAAATGTGATTTAAAGTTAGAATGACCAAATTTTACCTATATTCAGGAGGTTAGCCATGCATTCTGTACTTTGGAAGTTTGGGGTATGAGGCTCTAGATATTTATTTGGTAAATTAATTGTAGCAGACTACTCGTATGAGTAGTGGACAGGGATTTGAGAAATAACATTTTTTTTCTTCTTTTTTGTGGTACTGGGGATTGAACTTGGAACCCTGCGCTTGGGCTAGACAAGCGTTTATTCTACTGAGCTATCTGCTTAGCCTCGAGAAATAACCATTTTGAAAATTAACAAAAGTGAAAAAGGAGTCTTAACCAAAGGAATTTTCTTCCTTTGGGAAGAAGTTTTCTAAAAAAGAATCTTGAATTTCAATCATGTATTTCATATAAAAGGTAAAGTGAGTTTTTCTAGGTAGGCCCAGTTTTGATACTCCAGAAACTTACGATGTTCTTTCTCAGTTATATTTATTGACGTAGATTACAAATGAAGAGAAATGAAAACAATGAGATGTTTTAAAGAAAAATGATTGAGATTTTAGGTCCCTCCATTTCTCTTTGACTCTGCTTCGTGCTATCTATTTCTTTCCTATATTGCTCACTCAAAGATTGATTCCATCGTTTTTCTAACCTCCTATTTTTTTTTTTTTTTTTTTAATCAGTGTCCTCTTGAGAAGCAGTTACTAATTCTTGAACCGTGGTCCCTGCATCTGCCTAAGCAGGTGCTTTAAACCTCTGAGCTATCTGACCAGCTTCTAGCTGAATGTTCTTGAGTGTACCATTTTAATTTTTGTTTTGATCTTTTATGTTTTCCTTTTTTCAGTATTTCATTCCCAGAGGTTGTCTTTGTGTCACAATGTATGTCCTTTTGCTGTTATAGTTAATGTTAATACAATGTTGTGCTGTCTTATGTAAAATATAAAAATGGTTACTCTTATGCTTGCATACACTGTTATATCTACATATGTTATAAATCATTCATCACAGTAGTGTAATTTTTTCTTTAAAAAGCCTTTTGTATATTTTGGAAGTTAAGAGGGAAAAAATAGTCTTTGGTATTTATTCACTACTATTATAATATTCATAGTTTCCTTCTAGCCCAAAGATCTAGCTTTCCATTAGATGGTTTCCATTCTTTTCTGTTGCAGAATTTTCTTTAGTGTAGGAGCCAGCAGGCTATAACAGCTCAGGACCATACTGGCCTGTCACCTATTTTAAATAAAGGTTCAATATTTATACCATAAAAAAAAGAAAAATGAAGTGTGTAAGAAAGTAAGATAATTAGAGAGAAGGAGACGCGGCTTATTCTTTGTACTTTGAAGATCCATTAATACAGTTAGTTTTAGAAAAGAAGGGAGAATGAATCTATGTCTGCTGATTTTGAAATTTTAATAGTCATCTTTTCCCACAGAGCCCATCTGAATGACCTGGAAAATATTGTGCCATTTCTTGGTATTGGCCTTCTGTATTCTCTGAGCGGTCCAGACCTCTCCACAGCCCTCCTGCACTTCAGAATCTTTGTTGGAGCTCGGATCTACCACACAGTGGCTTATCTGCTGCCCCTTCCTCAGCCAAACAGGGGTCTGGCTTTCTTTGTTGGATATGGAGCTACTCTCTCAATGGCTTACAGCTTGCTGAGGAATAGATTATATCTGTAAAGGGCATCATATCCTATGTCATCCAGCTGGGTTTTAAGTTTCCTTCTTTCAGCATACAGTATAATGAATATTTTGGATAATTTAGGGAGGAGGAGAGTAGGGAAATTAAGAATTTGGAGGAGATCTACTTTAAAGAATAGTGTCATTGATATCCTTTATTTTTGTTTTATGCTTGTACTAGGAAGTTTACATAAGACTTAAGTCTTTTGTCTGATTCTTAAGTACTTCATTATGAATTTTTGTTATGTTATAATTTGTAACATTTAATGTTTCATGGTGTGAGTCTATAAAAAAATGATTTCATGCCTGTGAAACATGTTTCAATACTGCTCAAATAGGTTTAGGAAATAAAGACTTTAAAGAATGATTTTTGTCTGCCTTTATTTCTCCCAATGATTAAATTTGAAAAGCTTCAAACTAATGGAAAAATTGAAAAACAGAACAGTGAACGTCTCTTGACCATTCATTTGGACCCAGTGGTTGTGAACTTATGTGAATACTTGCTTAAACTCTCTCTCAGGATTTTTTCCCTCTACAATTTGCAAGTAAGTTGGAGATACCACGATGTTTCAGTCCTTACTACTTTTACATATTTCTCCCATGAATGAGGTACTCTCCAAATAATCAGAGGACCAACTTAGCACTAAAGAGATATAACAATATACTCATATGGTGGTGCCTCTGTTCTGAAACTTAATTTGTTCTACAATTGTGGAAAAGATCGTATTTGTGCGGTAAAGGTGGCCATGGTTGTGTTCCTCACCCAACATAGAGTTTGCAAATACCTTCAAAGTTTTGCCAACCAAATGGCAATCAAAGGGCCTGACAGATAGCTCAGTGGATTAAAGTGCCTGCGTAGGCAGACACGGGGCAAGCTTTGATCCCTGAGCCTGCCGAGCCAGCCTGACACCCTGGCGTGCACTGAGACTGCTGTTGAGATAGGGCGTGATGGCACATGCCTGTAATCCCAACTCTTGGAAGGCTGTATATAGCTGGATCACTATGAGTCCGATCTGTGCAGTGAGACCTTGCACACCCTGTCCTAAATACAAATAATAATAAAAAAGACAAAAGCGTTTGAATCAAGGCACCACTATATTAATATAGATTGTCCACATTCAGATTTCCACAATTTTCCTAATGATAACCATTTGAACTGCTCTACATTTTTTTATTTTAAAGAGGATTAAAAACAAAAAACAAGAACAAAGAACAACAATACCAAAGCAACATGACAGAGCCAAAATGATACAGAATTTCAAAACAAGAATAGAAAGTCAACAATGGTTGCATAACTGTTCTACTTATAAAACAATTATCAACTTGATCTTTGTATTAAAAATAGATTATTACGTGGTACAAAAGAACAAAAATATTTAACAACAAAAATTTACTTCTCGCTTCTGTCCTCCAACTACCATTTACTTCCTGAGACGTGAAAAGGGAGGAAAAGTGCCTGTGTCCTGTGTTTCTGAGCAAACTGATTCTACATTTGTACAAGTAGTGGTAGTTGTTGACTGTAACCCCCAGCCCCAGCTCGTGATAATACATTATGCTGCTACACTCTTGTTTTTCATTCCTTTTTAATGTATTTTTGAGATAAAATTCACACAACAGAGTTCATCAGCTCACTCTGTTAATGGATACAATTTAGAGTTTTGAAATTTTGAAGAACATGCAATGGTCGCCATCACGGTCTAATTCCAGAACATTCTTCTCGCTCCAAAAAAAAAAAAAAAAAACTTTGTGCCCACTAGCAGTCACTCTGTTTCCCTTTCACGGGTCCCAGTAACCACTAACGCACTTCTAGTTTGTACCTATTTTCCTATTCTGGACATTTTCTATAAATGGGATCCCAATTGGGTGGCCTTTTACGTCCAGTTGCTTTCACGTTAACGTAACATTTTCAATCGTCTATGTTGCAACGTTTCTTTTGATTTGGCTATGGTCACTTTGTTTTTATTCCTGTTAGCATACACGCATTGCACGCAGTAATGGCTTCGTTGTGCCGTTGTCATACACACATGAAACATACTTTGGTCATGTCCTCTTCTGTCTTTCCTTCTGTAGCCTGACTTTCTCTTGCCCTCCGCTATGGTCTTCTCTTAAAGTTTCTCTCTGCTTTCATATTGACTAACAAGTTCTTTTCTAGATTCCTTGTATGAGAGAAAACTTGATCTTTGGCTTTCTAATTTACTTTCTTTGATGTAATATGACAATCTGAAGTTCCATCCATTTTTTTCCAAAAGTGACATGATTTTTTTTCTTTAGAGCTCAATAATTCTCCACTGCATATATGCAGCAGACTTATTTTTCTTTCCTTCTCTCTCTCTCTCTCTCTCTCTCTCTCTCTCTCTCTCTCTCTCTCTGTCTCATCCTCTCTCTCTTTCCTTCTTTCTTTCTTCTGAGGATCAAACTCAGGACTGTGTGCTGTCCAGGCAGGCGTGTAAGCCACTGGGGCTGTCTCCCAGCCCAACACACTTATTTTCATCCTTTTATCTATTCCTGGGCTTCCAGGCTGGTTTTATAGGTGACTGCAATTAGTGTTTCCATGAATATGGTATGCACATGTCTGGAGCATTCTGACTTAGATGCTGTTGATTGTACTTTAAGGAGTGCTACAGCTGAGTCATGTGGTAGTTCTATTTTAGTTTCTGGAGGAGTCTCCATTCTGATTTCCTTAGTGGAAATCATGCACCCACCAAGAGGGTTGGAAAGTTTCTTCTCCCCACAGCCTCTCCAGCCATTCATCATTTTTTGTATTCTTGGTGATTGCCATTGTGACTCGGGTGAAGCCATGTAGTTTTGATTTGTGTTTTTCTACTGACTACAGATATAGAAATTTTTCCATGTAATTATTGGTAATTTGTATATCTTCTTTTGAGAAGTGTCTGTTCTGATAATTTGCCCATTCATTGGTTTGCACTAGTTGATTTTCTGGGCATTAATTTTTTTTTTTTTTTTTGTACATTTAGTGTAGGGTCTACAGGGTCTCACTACACAGATCAGACTCATAGTGGTCCTCCTGTTTTCAGTCTTCCAAGCACTGGGATCACAGGCATGCACCACGACACCCAGTCTCAGTCACCATCTCAGCCCTGGGGGCGGGTCTGGCACAGCAGGCAAAGGATCCAATCCTGGTCCCTGTGCCTGCATAAGCAGACACTTTAATCCACTGAGCTATCTGGCTGTTCCAATGTTTTGAATTATTTATATATTCTAGATAGTAATCTTCCATTAGGAGAATAGTTGGCAAATCTCCCTCCCCATTCTATGGACTATCTTTTCCTCTGGTAATTGTTTTCTGTGTCATGAAGAAGCTTTTTAATTCTACCCAATCCCATTTGTGAATTCTTGTTATCATTTCCTGAGCTATTGAAATTCTATTCAGGACATTATTGCTAGTGCTTATATTTTGAGATAGTTCCCGTCTATCTTCCTGTAGTAGTTGCAGTTTCAGGTCTTAATTCCACTTTGAGTTGATTTTTGTACATCTTCAGAGAAAGATTTAGATATGATCTTCTAAATGTAGATATTTAGTTTCCCCAGCACTATGTATGTATGTATTTATTTATTTTTGGTACGAGGCATCGGACTCAGGACCTTGCACTTGCCTGTGAGCTGTCTTCTCAGCCCTCCCAGCACACTACATTACAGAATCTATCTTTTCTACAGAGCATGTTTTGTCACCCTTTTGCTTATGAATCAAATGACTATTACTGTGTGAGTTTATTTGCGCTTGCTCTATTCCACAGGTCTTCATATTTCTTAGCACTACACTGCTATTCTTGTTCCAGAGGCTCTGCAATGTATGCTGAACTTGGATACTGTGGTCCCTCTACCACTGTTCTTTTTGCTCACATGTTCTCATTGACTCAAGGTGTTTTATGCTTTTATATGAATTGTAGAATTGTTTTTTCCTAGTTCTGTGAAGGATGACAGTATTTTGATGGGGACTACGTTGAATCTGTGGTTTGCTTTGGGTAGTATAATCATTTTAACAACAATAATTCTCCCAATCCACAGAAATGGGAGATCTTTCCATCTAGTGTTTTCTTAAGTAGATTTTATAACTTTATCCTAGAGGTGTTTCACCTCCTTGGTTAGATGTATTCCTAGATATTTTATTTTATTAGAGGCTATTGGAAATGAGATTTCAAAATTTTATTTATTTACTTATTTATTTGGTACAGAGTCTCCCTATGCGGTTGGAATTCATAGTCATCCTCCTGTCCTGTGCTTGCCAGGCAGGCACATAGACCACCTAACCACCTCGTCAGCCCCAGAAAAGGGATGTTCTAAAATTTCTTTATCAGCTAGTTTTTTGTGGAAAGCTACTTTTTTATGTTGATTTTATATCCTGCTATTTTGTTGAATTGATCACTTGTAAGAGACTTCTGGTAGAATCTAGGGTTTCTAGATATAAAACCCTACCATCTGGACAGAAAGATAATTTGATTTCCTTTTATATCTCTAATCACTTTATATTTTTATCTAGAAATCAAAGATCACCAGTTGCTTGCTGTTACCATTTATTATGTTATTTTTCATTATCAGAAGAATCCATTTTTTGTAATTATTATCTTTTTTAATGTATTTGGTACAGGGTCTTGCTATGTAGCTTAGACTAGTAGAGATCCTCCGATTTTCAGCCTCCCCAGTGCTGCGATTACAGGCGTGTGTCACTATGCCCAGTCTCGGTGGCCAACTCAGCATTCCTGGGGGTGGGATTGTTGCATCATTTTGTGCCCAGGATTGAATCCCCGTGCCTGTGCTTCCCTCAGCAGGCACTGAGATATCTTGCTGGCCCTGTTATCTTTTTTTGACATTAACATTGTTTGAAAAATACAGGTCACTTGTTTTATAGAATTAGTCTTTTTTTGTTGTGGTTGTTTTGGCGGAACTGGGGATTGAACTTAGGCCCTTGTGCCTACCAGACAAGCACTTATAGACATAGTCTTTTATTTTATTTATTTCTTTACTTATTTATTTATTTTCTGTGATACCTGAGAGACTGAACTTGGGACCCTGAGCTTGCTGGGCAGGTGCTTTTGCTGCTGAGCTACTCCTACGCTTATAGAATGGCTTAATCCTGATTTATTTTTACCTACTTTTTTAATCCTTAGATTCAGTTTAGTCATTTGTGGTCTTTCACATGCAGTATATCAGTAGGTATATGAATTATTTTGCCCCATTATAATTGGTGTTAAATTTGATCAGTTTAGTAAGACAGTATTAACAAGACTTGAACATTGTATAATATCTTTTATTTTTGTAATCATGTGTAACAATAAGTTAACTGTGTATACATCCTGTCTCCCTAAAAACTTTCACCAAATACATTTATCACCTACTGATGCTCAGCTTGGTTGTAAATGAAAGTATAAATTTATAAATGTAAAAATTGATACTACACATATATAAACCTAATAAAACACATAGAAATTCATGAACGTAGATGGAATTATGTGTACCTAAATCTTTATAATGAAAGGTGAACTTTTAAAATTTCAATATATACTACCCAGTATATTTTATTTGCTAATTTTCCTTTCTACTTCTTAATTTTAAATACATATTTTTAAGTAATACTTTTAGTGCCTTTTGTGAATTATTCATTTAGGTTTGTCACACAAAAGTTAATATTCTTTAGTTTTAATAGTTTCAGCAAATCTGAAGTTCATTTAAAAAACCATTAGACAATTATGGAGACTTCTATAAAATTCTCTTTTCTCTCTTTCTTTTGATTTGTTTAATTAAGAAACAAATAGCAATGAGACAGTTTCAAAACTGATTAGTAGGATAGTTTCAATAATTAATACATTGCACATTGCTGTCTTTGTAGTGGTTATCCATAGTACAAGATATAGACATGTACACTATTAGTACAAATCTTTCTTCTCATTGAATTAAGGGAAAGTAGCTGTATATCTATCTTAACTATTTTGTATATACAGATATATATACATCTGTCCCTTTTTTTGGTTTAGTTTTATCAGAGATGGGCATTCCATTGCCATTTAAATATTGTAGGTGCATGAAGTCAGCAAAATAATCCAATATACTCCATTAGTCATAGTAGTAACAACTTTGCACTCTCTGTATCTGAAATTCTGAAATTTTTGTGGTGTAATAAAGAGAAAAGACTGAGCTCAAAAATTTAAGGGCTGGATTTTTATGTATAAATCACAGAGCTATAACCCATACCCAACACAAATCTCCCTCTCTCCCTTGTTCTCCTTCCCTCTCTCCCACTAATTTCAGTACCCATCTTACCTCATCTGATTTGTAGCTTTCAAAATTTTGTGAGCTTTTTTTATGTGTAGCATATAAAAAGGTGTGACCTAAACAATGAAGTTTTCTCCATGTGAGAGTAATTTGAATAATCTGTTAACTCTAAAGATACAGGTTGCTGAGTTTTCCAAGTTTTGGGGAGGACTTTACATAGCATGGTTACTGCTCTCATTGTGTCCTTCAATTTTCTACTTTTTTGCTAGTGACTCCTAAGTAGCAGAATGGACTATGGCTTTTGTAGCAGATACCTACTTAGTTAGCCACCAACATTTGATATCCCTTCCAAAAGATTAGGAAAAAAAACACATTTATATTTTACTACCAAAGGTATAAAAACTAGATACACACATAGAACATGCATAAAAAATTAAAAATGATTCAGGTGCTGCGTATTTTACTTTGCAAATTTGAGTACGTGTTGTAGTACAATTTAGGTACCGATTGTTTTGAATGCTTAGAAATTAGATAATGCTGTGGTTTCAACAAGTTTGAAGAAACTGTCTAATGAAGATTATTCATTGTTTAGCTTTACATTCTTCTCTCCCTCCACTTCCTCGGATCTCTAGTTACTTCTTGGGGTGAAGCATGCTTTCTTTCATATACTAAACATAAAGACCACCTGGTTATTGACTCTCAATAACCAATAAGCCAGTGACTTAGTGTGGTGTCTATGTTCTAGTTGGGTTAGAGCTCAGCTATCAAAAGTCACTGCACAACTTCTGGTGTTTTGCTACTAGACAGACCTCTAGTCACTGTTATCAGCTCTCTGTCCTGGGCTGATGTGTTCTGCTTCTAAGTCCAGAAGCTTCTCTGGACAGTCAAGAAAAGAGTGTAGAATTTCTAGGGGCTAAAACACCCACTTTTAATTCAAAGAGGACCACTCCTCCAAGTACTCCTGTTTGGATTCTATAAACTGTTCACCCGAGGGTATTATTTTATTGATACAAAAAAAATAGTTTTTTGGGTTGCATAGTTGTATCCCACTGACTCCTGGTGGAGGCAGAGGAAGAGGAGTGGGGAGATTTGCCATGGAAGTCTCTACAATCTATTTACCCATGGCAGCACAAAAATCTTACCATTATCTCCCCCCTGCCAGCCTGAAATGTCAGCCCTGTGGGAAGCTGATAGGTGTTCCTGCTATCAGCTGAAGCAGCACCTCTGCATCCAGACCTTTCAGGCTACTTTATTCACTATATATTCGATGTAAACTGTTGGATTTGACAAGGAGGAGTTGTTGAAGGCAGATTACTGGGAAGGGGCTGTGTTGGCTTGAATTTGGCACCAATCTCTCATACTTGACAGCTCAAGCACAAGACTGTGGATGAGCTATAGGACCTGTGAGCTTCCTCAGTCAGCAAGCGCAGCCCTAAGTCACATTTAATTCAGAAAGCCCTGACAACCCTGTATAAAATGTGAGCCATAAAATAGAGAGATAGGAGTGATGTGCAATAGTAGGCCATTTAGGTTATTTCCTTGTACTGGAGTTTTGGAAAATACCGACCAGGACAATATAGACTGTGATATATCACAAAGAGACCTGCATGGAGTAACCTAAATACAACCTTCCCAACCTTAAGCAAAAGCAACATGGTTCTTAATGGCTACCTGATAAAAGAGCAATCAGTGCAGAAACTGCCACAAATTCTTCATGGTTTCGCCTAAATCATCCATATCTGTGTCTATTTATAAATAACGCACTCAAAAATAAAGGAAAAATGGTCAGGAACTGAAACAGTTTGGCATAGCGAGTAACACCGATATAGTGGAACACACCTATCTCTGAGTCTAGGGTCTGAGATGTTTCAGTTGCCTGAGATATGATCAAGGCTTTTAACTGCGTGAAGTCTCACTTTTAATTCTAAAATAGGAGAATGAACACTTCATCCACCGTATTAGTGGACTACACATCCTCTGGCTCAGTGGCATTGTTCATGGTTCTGCAGTGTTGAGCTTACTGTGGCTGTGTGTCCTTCTGAGTTTTCAATAAGTTATAGGTTGTCGGGCGCAGAAAGGAAAACTCACACACACCTTGCCTTCTTTGTAGAAGGGGAGAACTCGCTTTATTGTGGAAGTACAACAGCTTATATAATATAGCTAAGCCAATCATCAGCAGTCACATATTAGCATACAGCCAATCCGCTCTGTTGCCAGGCAGACCCCTCATTCTGTCCGGATCGACAGACAGGGCAGGGCCACACTCTACTTCCTGTTATTCCGAACATACCAAGGCGGAACCCACAAGGAGCGCCAAGCTGTTACATTGTTACGCAGGAATCCCGAGCTGCTGCTTGCACGGCTCCCAACAATAGGTGGGCCGGAGGGCTTGCTGGTTGGGTGGCTGGGTTGATACAGGGGCGGTGATTTAGCTCTATTCCACGTCACTCGTCCTCCACTCCATGGACACGAACTATGGCCTCTGGGCCAATCTGTTGTGTGGGCTGTGTGTGGTTGTTGCTGCTTTTTAAAAAATGAAATAGTCTTGTCTTGCACTAGTGGTCTGCTTGTTTAGCTTTCTATTTTCTGTCTAGTTTTATGCTACAGTGTTAGTACTGAGTCATTTAGAAGTGAGAATGGAGACTGCATGGTCCAGAAAACCAAATTTAATTAATTAATTAATTAGTCAATTAATTTTTCTGTATTTAGGACTGGGTCTACAGGGTTTCACAATGTAGATCAAATTCATAGTGATTCTCCTGTTTTCAGCCTCCTAAGTGCCAGGATTATAAATGTGTGCCACCATACCCAGTTTCAATTGCCATTTCAGTGCAACCAAATATATTTATGATGTGATGTTTTATAGAAAAGACTTTGCTAGCTTTCATTCCAGTCAACTACCCTGAGTGTGTCACTGTGACCATGGCCAATGAACAAAGGAGGAATGGAAGTGTGGGCAGCCTATTTTGTTTGCATGCATCACATGACAACCACTAACACGTCATTGGCCAGAGGAGGTCATGTAGAAGACTTCAAAATCTGAGTGCAGGGAAACAGAACACCTCAGTGAGAGTAACTGTGGAGCCACAGGAAGCATGGAGGGGTAAAGAGTTTTGTTTATTTTTCTGTAGTTAATCTTTTTTCTTTTTTGGTGGAACCGGGAATTGAACTCAGGCCCTTGTGCTTGCCAGGGAAGAGCTTATTCTACTGAGCCATCTCCCTGCCCCCTATCTATACTTAATCCTAGTGGCCACTTTGTGATGCCATGCTGAGGTTCAATTCAGACACATGCAAAAGTACTTTATGATCTCTGTCACATCACACAATTCAAAGAGCATTTATTTTAATCTGTATTTTATGAGATTAATGGTAATCTGTGAAAATTCCCAGTGTGATAGTAATATGTTCAGTAGAAAAAGCAATGCTGGTCTTCTCTCTCTCATTTGCAACTTGCTACCTCGCAAAGACAGATGGGGCAAGGACCAAGTACTTGTATATCCTCACCACCTCTGTAATCAGTTCAGTTCCCAAACTGTGCCCAGTCCATGTCCCTGAGGCTGTCATCTGTACCTTGCTCCCTATCAGGTGTTTCTGCAAGTCTAATCTGTTCTAACAATTGACATGTTCCGTGTAGATCAAGAATACCACCGGCCTCAATAAAATTACTGTATCAGTGTTTGCTGAGATAATTATATATTATCTTCTAAGGTTGTATTAATCATGAAAATAAGGGCTGTTCTAAATCCTTTCTTGAGCTACCCAATCTATAAAGTTAATAATTAATAGGATGGCATTTACTCTTTCTTTATAACTTATCTTTTGTGACAGTGCATTTAGAAGTGGGATCTAAGAATTTATTCTAATGACAATTATGCTACTGTCATGGCTGGGAAAAACAGACAAGCTTGTTATCCTTTCTCCATTGTTTCAATTTAAAATTAAATTAAAAGTGTTTAATTAGAATTTTTTTTTGAAATATTTTGAGGGCCTAAAAATTCTATTTGTTCTGGGGGCAGTTTTCAGTTTGCTTTTTCTTTATCGATAAAACACAAATATCAATATGTGGGACTCATTAGTAGAAAACTTGTGTTTCTACTAAATGAGATCAAAGCTGACTTTGACTCAAATAGCATTTTGTGGGTTTAATATTTTAGAATAGTAATTCTTAAGTTTATTTTCTTGAGTAACTGATATGAGGCTACCAAAATGATGACAATTTGTTAATTTTTACAAATAAACAAAATGCTTTGATTTATTATCATTTGAAGATTTTTTCTTAGATATAGGATATAGGGTAGTAGTGGTTGATGGTGGGAGACATAGAATGACCAGAAATAAATGAAATAGGATTTATTGTTTATATCCATTATGGCCTTCCAAAATCTTGGCCTAAAATGTTAATTAGGCTCTACTTAATTTAAATATCTATACATAAGCTAGCAAGAAACATGTATTTCTTTATGAAAGGAATGTTTATTAAGGATCTCTTAAATACCAGGCACTTCTATAGTTGCTTGGTATGCAGTGTCAGGGGTTTTTTTTTGGCATAGTAAAGACAGTAAAGATAAAGAGGCTTTTATTACAGGTATTGAGCAGACCATTGCAAAGGAAAGATAGGGAGTTGCTGAGGGCCTGGCTGGAGGAACAAAGGCTATGTAGGGCCAGAATGGAGGCGAGGTTTAGGGGGAAATGTGCATGACATGGCAGATGGTGATTGGGCAGCACGCAAGAACAAGGAAACAGGAGATTATGAAAAGGAAGCATGAATTTGTATTTCATCAAGGAGGAGGAAGGAGCGTAGCTAGCACGTGGCCTCCAGAGTCTCTGCCATGATGACTTGGCATAATTTTTTATCAAGGTCAAGAAAACCCATCATGCAGCAGTGAACAGAAAGACACAGTGACCACTTTGTAATGTTGGCCTTTTAGTGGAGATATTCCAACTTAGAACTTGTAAAGAAAGGAAAAGTGTTTGTTGGAATGACTGAGTGGAAGCTAGAAGGTGAATTATCTGTACCCGAGGTCAATCTACCAGTCTATGGGCTAAAACCAGCTTGCCTTGTTTTTATATAGTCCACAAGCTGAAAAATGTACTTTGTTAATGGACACTTGCAATCAGTTTGATGACAAAGAGCACTAACCTTGAATGCTATTTAAGGAAAATTATATCCTTGGATAAAATTCCATTATTCTCATCAGTAGACCCTTATTACCAAAAGAATATATCGTTATTATTACTATTATCCTTTAAATTTAACTTGAATTTTTATAAGTATAACGACTTAATTTGTTAAGCTCTCTTCTATATAACTGAATAGAAAAGATACAAGTGGGATACTGAAATTTCTCTAGCTCTTTGCCACCAGCTAGTATTACTAGGATTTAATTAAGGTGACTAAGAAAATGATTTCATAAAATATTGGTCTTCATGTTCAACACAAATTATATTTTTGTTCCACATTATTATGTGGCATGGCTGATGCTAAATTATTTACCCAGTTGTTAGACAGTTGAGCTATTGTTAATTTTCATCTTTGAAAACAGTTGTGGACCTGCATGTGTTGAGTTTGTATGCATGCTCTGTGATAGCTGAGCTTTCTTAAAATCAGTGCATCTGATATTACTGTGATGAAAAATGAAATTTTTAAAGCCCCTTTGCTTGGAAAGTCTCTTTTTGCTTAGCGTAGATGTATAGAAATCATGACACACTTCCAGTGTAACACTATTAAATCAATCCCTGAAATGATAGTTAAAACCATCAATGCTTAATCACTTCATACCCAATGCCAAATAGTTGACATTAGCAGAGCAGAATATGCTACAGGCAAATGACACTGAGCGGAAAACCCAGAAACAGCTGATGATGTCTAATTTAACATCTTTGTTTTTTGCTGGGACATTTATGCTCATGGTGGTGATTTTATATGGCATACATATAATACAGTCATGGTGATTGCTTTCAAAATTGCTCCTAGTTTCTTTGATGGATTTAAATTTATTACTGTTTTATGGAGAGATAGCATATTGTTCCACTAGGAGTATCATGGCTTCTTTTTGCTGTGCCACAAAAACAAATTTGAAATCCATGAATTCAAAAATCACCCAAACCTCTTTACGAACAACTGAAACAGTAACCACAATGTTTAGAATCCTAGGCTAGAGTTTTGATATGTATTTCAAAATCTAAAGTAAACATATTACATGAACTTCTGGTTTAGGGGTCTATCTGAGAGACGTACTAAACAAAACATTGAAGTATCTATAATCAAGGCTACTTATTGAAGCATCACTGTAATAACAAACTACTGAAAATCATTCACATATTTAGCAACTGAAGACTTCGATGATTTACATATTGGATTATTAGGCAGCTGTAAACAGGAGAAAACGATCTGTGTGTGTGTGTGTGTGTATGTGTGTATTTTTTATGCATTTAGGACAGTGTCTACAGGGTGTAGAGGGTCTCAATATGTAGATTGGACTCATAATGATTCTTCTGTTTTCAGCCTCCCAAGTGCTGGGATTACAGGTGTGTACCATCATGCCCAGTCTCAATCACCCCTTCAGTGTGCACAGGGGGTGGGGCCAGCATGGCATGTTAGGAATTGAACCCCAATCTCTGTGTTGTTAAGGTCACTATAGAACAATCTCCAATGAAAATACTGACCGTAAAGTTCAGATATATACATAACCATAGAGGGAAGGAAGGAATGGTGCAGGGAGAGAGGACAGAAACTATTGTTCTTCAATACTTTGATTGGAAGGTATAACTTTGGGGAACACAAATGTGGTAAATAATAATGAAGTTGAAATAAATGCAAAGAACACATCTTAAACATTCAAAATAAGCAGAAATAAAGTGCAATGTGAATTTATAGGTGGCATGACCCCCCTCCCCCATGAGGATTAGGCCCAGGGACACTAGCATGACATTTTGATTGTACATCTCTAATGGGGGAAAACAGAACAAAACAAAACAAAAAGCCTTGAAAAGGCACAAAAACTTTTTCATCAGGAATGGGGCAGTTGGTGGCATTGTTAGTATTATCCTGACACTGTAGTGCATATGGTGTGGGAAAAAGCAAAACAGTAGTAACATCGGAGTATGGAGGCCGAAACACAAAGTCAATTAAGTTAAGTAGGACTTTGTACTACTGAATTCTATTTGGAATGATTAGTTGAATGTGTTTTAACTAAAACAAAATAGATGTAAGTTCCTTTTAGAATCTATGTCCATGAAAAGAACAATCAGCCAGATATAGAAACTGAGATTAGACTGGTTTGTACCTTGTCGTATGTATAAGAAAATAAGTGTGTTGTCCAATACCACTGGTGTCACATCAAACAGACTGACAATTAAATGAAGAGACTCATAGCAATAAATTATGAGGTGTCAAAGGTGTTTAAGCCCATGACTTCATACAATGTATGTGTAATATATGCATCTACATCGTGTATGGGTATATGGACGCATATATATATATATAGTATATATACATTATTTAATTTAATATATATAATATATACTATAATAAGGTTATATATAGTACTTTGAAGACAACAATATGTAATATAACAACCACTGGCTTTCTTTTATTTTATTTGACGCCGGTCTCGCTGTGCAGTTCAGACTCATATGGGTCCTCCTGTCTCAGCCTTCCTCGCACTGGGATTAGAGGGCTCCAGGATCAGCACAGCATGTAGTACCAGGGATCCAGCTAGGGTCCTGGTACTTTCCAGGCAGGAGCTTAGACAGCCAAGGTGTGTCCCCAGCCCAACAACCATTGTTGAATTCGTATGTTTTTTTCAAATTTTGTACCATTTCTAATGTTTTTTTAAAAATTTTTATTCTTTTTAAAGTAAAAAAGTATAAGGGCCAGCCAAATAGCTCAGTGGATTAAAGTGCTTGCAAGCAGGTGCAGGGGCTGGGGGTTCAATCCCCAGGCCTGTGATGCCAGCCCCACCCTGGGGTGCATGCTGAGATGGTAATTGAGACTGGATGTGGTGTCATGTGCCTGTAATCCCAGCTCTTGGAAGGCTATAAATAGATCACTGTGAGTCCAATCTAGTAGTGAGACTCTGAACACCCTGTAGACCCTTCTCTAAAACACAAAAATAAATTAATAAATAAAAATAATAAAGTAAAAAAATCTATCTATCTATCTATCTATCTATCTATCTATCTATTTATCATCTATCTATCTGTCTATCCTATATCTATCTGTCTCTATCTACTATCCATCTATCTAGCCTTTTCTGTTTTTTTTTTTTTTTTCAGAACCAGGGATTGAACTGAGGTCCTTGTACTTGCCAGGGAAGTACTTATTCTACTGAGCCATCTCCCTGGTCTATGTATCTAGTCTTCTTTAAAGAATTTTGGAATTCTTACTCTTTGAAAAATCTATTTAGATACAAAGAAAAATCCAAGCATTTATCTTCCTTTTCATATACAGTTTTCATCTCAGCATATTCAATAAAGGGGAAATGTCTATATGTAGAAACAAACCAGTTAATAATTTAAGAAAAAACTGATCATTTTGACAGCTAATAAGATAATGGATGTAAGCAAATTTTATCAATGTCTTTTTTTTTTTTTTTTAGTTCTTCATGTATTTATTCCAACTTATTTTCTAGCACTGCTTTAAAAGAATACCATGGAGCAAACATCTGAGATAGCAGAAATTTATTTTCTGAAACTTCTTGAGGCTAGAAAGGATTATCATTACCTCTTTGCATTGCACAAAGAAGACAGAAAGTATTTATTCCAGAGGAAAGCATACAATACTTCGAAGTATGTGGGTAGGAGAAACTAATGAAAATCTCTGTAAGTCTCCAGACTTGAATACTACTTTATAGGAAATACAAAAAATATGTCAGAAAAATTCAGATTGAGGAAAACCATATGACAAGTAACTGATTTCTTCACAAAAGTTCACAGGGCAAGGGTGGGGAAGAAAGAAGACAGGAAACCTACAGATTAAAAGAAGTGAGAGTGGTATAATTTGTAAGAGTATCTGTTTTAGCTTCAATCTTACCATCAAAATATAGAAGATTGTCTCTTTTCAAAGGGCTCTGCTTTCTCAGTCTGAGGGGCTAGTTTAGATCTGGCTTTGGAAATTCACAACTAATTCTTAAGAATTCTGCAGGTGCTAGTTGATAGATCAGAAAATTTGGTGGGCTTTTTAAAATGTATTTAATCTTTGAGTTTCACATCTTAATTTTTTTTTTAAACAAATCTCAGGGCTGGCCAAATAGCTCAGTGGATTAAAGTGCCTGCTTATTCTGACACAGCAGCTGGGGTTTGATCTCCAGGCTGCCACGCTGGCCGTGTCCAGGGGTGCGCTGAGATGGCAATTGAGACTGGGTGTGGTGGCACGTGCCTGTAATCCCAGCTCTTGGGAGGCTGAATACAGGTGGATCACTACGAGTTTGATCTACATAGTGAGACTCTGTAGACCCTGTATTAAAATACAATACAATCAAATAAAGGAAAAAAAATTTCAAAATGGTCAGGTCTCTTTTACAGCCAACAGAAAGTACTTAAGCAATTTTTCATACAGTGAGGATCTCCTATGAGAACCTTTTCCTACATACATTTGCCTGAAAAATCAGTCTAGTGTCTGGACACTTTGATTCATTTGTGTATAGAGCTGCTTGTTAGGCACGGCTCCTTTGGCTGGGGTCATATCCCTATTATGGCTTCCTTTGATGCCTGTGTGGCTTCAGATGCAGTGCCTAGTTTGCTGGGCTGTGAGCTGAAGTCCAATAAATGAAAACTAAGTACCTATGGAGCTTGTGGCTTAGAAATTCCTCCACTACTTTGAAGCAGATCGGTGATTTCCCATTGCCACTAGATGTCCCTGTGTGGCTTTCCTTTTGGACATCAGTACTGTACACATGGCAAGTTATTTCTGCTCCGCTGGATGGAAGGCAAGGGCTCTGCAGGCTCTGAAGAAGCATTTTATGTGGAATGTCATCCAAGCTGCCACCTGGCACACATTCATCCTAGTGCACAGATTTACAAAATAAGGGTATGCAATGAGTGGCGGAAATCAGGATGAACTCTGTGTAGGTCCCAGGACCTTTCCAACTCGTATTATTAAACACTCTCTGCTTCCCATCCCACTCTCTAAGGCCGAGATCAAAGGGTCTATAGTTACCTAGCAAGAAGAAATTGCTTCCTAAATTTTATTTGGTATTTCTGATATTTTTTTGCATGATTTTAGTGGCCATGACTAGAATATGTTGAGTTAGCATGCATGCCTAGTTTACGTTGTGTACTATGTGAGTTTGATAACTCTCAAACTGGGTGTTCTTGATTAATAAAACTTGATTATGTCTTTGGAAGTCCCAACAGTCTCAGGTGACTGTAAATGACTTTAACACTTTGTATTTTAGTACTTGTTTTGTTACAGTAAGACAAGTTTGCAGGTTACCACTAGTCTGAGGGTGATAGTTTGAATAGCACCGGACTGAAAATTATCTGGAGCCTATTTTTACACCCTTAGGCAAGTGTGCAGACTCAAGGCAGCCTTGGAAAGTTGAAGGAGACTCATAGAGTGCAGAGGGGAGGTGCTGCCTGTCTTTTCGGGGCTTTGGATCAAGGCTAGGACTGGGTTTTCCACTGAGCAGTGTGTTAGACCTCAGATGAAGGCATTGCAAGCAGAAAATGATGGGCAGCCCCTGGAAACAAAATCAGTGAAGAGGGAATGAGGATAGTTACTTGTCTGAAGAAACTAAGTGAATGCTTAAATGGTGCTTTGCATGTTTGCAGAAATAAAGGTGACACAGGGGTGTTAAATGTCATGTACTTGGATTCATTTTAATAATTAGGCATGGTGACACTTAGGTGACAGATAGTGTGAGGGCTTACCTGGCAACCAGCTCCAATTATAGAATCATGGAAGGGAGTTTTACTGCTTGCCAAACTTAAAGATAGTTGTTTTACTCAGGACATCAACAGTTGATGTCCAAACAACCATTCAGGAAGCTACTTATTTGTAATGCAAAAGCATGATTCACATGCATGACTATGTTGCAAAGGGTGGTTGTGGGTCTCGTTTGCTCACAGGAAATCTTTTTAACCAGGTGATGTTTGAAAGAGAAGAATTAGGCTGTGAATTTCTCCTTTATGAGTGATTGCATGGTGGGTTGGAATCAATACTACAAGGAAGGCAATCACTCAATTCTGAACTTTGAAGTTCTGATGCCTGCATGTTGAATGGGCAGTGTTTCTCTTCTCAGGCAGAGAGAAGAAGCCAGTGGAGAAGTTAGGGTGCTCTGAACTTTCTTGTTATAGTAGGGTCAGTCATGTGTTTTGAGTCCCTCAGGAAGGGAACCAGAAGCCATGGAGGGAATTCAGGTGAAGAACATTTCAGTGGCTGATTGTTTAGGGTCTGAAACAAAAACAGTGATTACTGAGCAGTGTTGGCATTAGGAATACAGAAGATGTGGCTGACAATGAAGTACAAATTCTCTTGGAAAAGGACAAGTAAGCTTGCAAATGGTAGACGCTCTAAATGGTGTTGGCAACTGGATGCAAATGATTACAGAGCAGGGTGGGAATCAACAGGCCAAAAAGAAAAAGTAGTAGGAAGGAAGAAGAAGGAAGAGGAGAAGGTGAAGAAGAAGGAGAGGGAGAAGGAGGAGGAGCCAGATGAGGATGAAGAGAAGAAGAAATGGAGGAGGAGGAGGAGGAAGAGGAGAAAGAAGAAAAGAATTAGAAGAAGCTCACAGGGGAGGGAGTGGAAGGGCCGTGATACAGCTCCATGGATCAGAAGGCTGGTACACCACAGGGCAGGTCCCACCCTCCTGCATGCCCATTTGTTTGCAAAGACTCGGCCAGGCCCTACCCATGCCCTTCCAGCAAGAGAGCTCTGCTGAGCGCTGACAGCCATTCCCTCTTTTGGGAAATGTAGCAGGAGACTGGGAAGATCTGGTTTGCATGGAGCTAAAGCTCATGGGGTCTCTAACTCAAGTAAAAGAAACACTGGAGATCTCTAATTATGCACAGAAGTAAACATTGACAGAGAATGTAAAGCAAATCATCCATTTAAAGAAGCTAATAAAGTTCTGGGAGTGCAACCCAGTGGTAGAGTTCCTGCGTAGCACACGCAGCATGCAGTGGGCCACTCCCCTTCCCCCACATAAAACCCCCAAACAACAAGACCAAAAACCTATTAAATTTTATAAAATACAGGAAATGGCATTATTTTTAATTGTCAGTCATGTATCCGTCTTTCAAAATATTTTAGGATATCTTTAATCTTTTTTTAATCTTCATTGACAATGATTGCATAACATTATTTTCTATAGCAAGAATAGAAAGATTATTCTTTGTAGCCTCCAGCATGCCTAAGAAAAAATTTAAGATGCATTAATACTTTTAGGCAAGATTTTACAGGTGAATGAATAAAGAAAATGTGGTATTCATATAACATGGACTACTACTCTGCCACATTTGAGACTTTTTTAGTAAATGGATGCATCTCAAGGCCATAATTTTAAGTAAGAAAAATAAAAAACCCTACATGTTTAAATACTATATTGTTTCACTTGTTCGAGAAACCCAAAGGGTAAGTAAAGAGAAAAATGAATAGATATTAGAAATTAGAAAAAAGAAACATACAAATTGGAAGAGAAATAAAGGTAGAAGTGAAGGGGCAAGGAAGAAAGAGAAAAAGGAATTTAATAAAGAGAGTGGAAGGAAAGAATGGAGATAAAACTCGCAAAAGAGAAGGGGAAAAAAACATTGACAGGAAGAGAAGGGTGTAAGAAAAAAGAATTAAGCTGTGTTATGTACAGGTACAAATTCCCCATCATGAATGTGTTGGCAAATGATACCATGTGCTTATGAAAAACTAAACAATAAAAAATAAGCACTCACTGATAAAAATAATCAGTGATGTCATCAATATTTTTATGATTGTGGACAAAGCTAGGACACTTTCCATTGAATTTGTGTTGTATATGAATGGTTTGAAAAAATATTCCATAGAGAAGCTTCTGGTTCCATACCCTGTATTAGTAGAAGTTTGGGTATCTGACACGATAGTACATGTTTGAACATAATACAATTTCCAACCCCTCACTTCTGCTTAAAGAATACCTGACAATAACTCAGCCTCATTCAGAAATAATGTCTGAAATCTATAATCTCCCTCCCTCTCTCTCCCCTCATCTCTATCCCCAAATCTATATTATGTGATTATTTATACCTTTATTTATATCCTTTGAATGTGGCTATCTATCCACATTCCATTAAAATTCATTATAAATGTCTTCCATGACCAACTTTCCTTTAATCGATTAAAAATACTCTTGGTCATCCTAATGTCACTTAAGATGAGTTGGTTTTGTGAAGAGGAAGTTAAAGTGATCTTAGGTCATTCTTATTCAAATGTATCAGTTTGGTAAACTTTTAAAGATACATAACACTGTGAACACATTAATAGGTCCTTTACCCCTTTCTGTGCTTCCCTGTCTTTAAACTTTTAGCACACCTATCTACTCTGATAATATGCCACAATTGATGTATACAGTTTATGCGTTTACATTAAGTACAGGCACTAGTATACAGCATATTGCCTGGGGTGTATACCCAGCAGAAATTCCTGGACTGCAGAAAATATGCACTGTTCTCCCCAAGCTGTTTTCCAATCTGAAGGCATGAAACAACAGTGTTATCTGCAGTAACATGTGAGTTCCTGTGGTTCTGTATCATGTCCGTGCTTGAGTCTATGTGACATTTTAATATAACTCAGATCTGTGGATGTTTACTGGCATTGTGTCATGGTTTCAGTTTGTTCTGTCCAAGTTTCTTTTCACACACACACACACACACACACACACACACACACACACACACACACACACAACCTCTATTATAGGTTTGTCTTTCTGAAAGTGCTTATTCCACTTTCCCCCTTTTATCCTATTGATTTACCTATGTTTTCCTTACTGACCCATACCAAGTTTTTACAAATATTTAAAACTATTTCCCATCAATTTTGTGTGTGACATGTTTCCTTTCAATTAATAGTGGTCTTTTCATATTCTTTGATATGTTTTTGATGAATGTTTTAATTTTTATTTATATTTTATTTTATTTTTGCCATACCAAGGATTGAACTCAGGACCCTGTGCTTGCCAGGGAAGCGCTTATTCTACTGAACTATCTCCCCAGCCCTTATTTTTTATTTTTTAAATTAATTTTATTGAGAAAGAAATAGCAATGAGACAGTTTCAAAACAGGTTAGTAGGATAGTTACAATAATTAATACACTGCATATTGTTACTTTCATAGTAATTATTCATAGTACAAGATGTAGACATGATATTTTGTCTAAACACTATTAGTTCAAAAATTTCTTCTCATTGAACTAAGAGAAAGTAGCTGTATATCTATCCTATTATATATATATATATATATATATATATATATATATATATATATATATATATTATAAACGGTCCTTTGTTTATATCCCCTTTTTTGTTTAGTTTTATCAGAGATGGGTTAAATGTTTTAATTTTAACATAAAATAAAACATTTCTTGTGGTTGATGCTTTATGGGTATATTTATGATAACAGTTTATATTTATGATACAGTTTCTCTATTTAAATATTCATAATTTTGTCTTGTGCACAAGATAAATCCACTAGGGGCTGACTTTATAAATATAATATAATACCAACTAATGAAGAATCAGTTTTCTTCATCAAATTTATTAATAATTAGGTAAATTCCCCATTTAATTACAACAAATCCCTATAATGTTTGAAGTGTTCATTTCTCTATTTTATTTTTAATTATTTTTATCTTTTCTAATTTAATTTTATCTTACATTGAAGAGTAAATACAAAAGCAAAAACAAATAGAAAAAAAGACAGAAACAGGGTAATGTACAACAATACTTATGTTACAGATTTCAAAACAGGAATATATAATTAACAGTGGTTGTTATCGTATGTATTTTTATCACCAAATCTGTTGCTCAAATTAACAGATCTAGTTATACAAGATTGGACAAATAATTGACTATTAACTCTTGCTTTCAAGAAATCTTTTTTCCTTGTCTTTTTAAAAAATTTATCTTAAAGACAATATAATAATTGGTAAGACATTAGAAATGGTACACATTTAGAAGACCAAGATGAGAGGTATCCAACCATGAGTTTTGTTTTACACATTGCTGTCCTCGATGTAGCTGCTGATGTCACAGGTACCAGTGTACAGAGTTATGGGGTCTCATTACTCACAGCACTCCTCCTGTCTCAGCCTTCCTAGTACTGGGCTTTCATGCATGTGCTACCATGCCTGGTTTCTGGGCTGGCACAGCTTGCGGTACTGGGGACTGAGCTTGGAACCTCGCGCTTGCAAGACAGGTGCTTAAGCTGCTGAGCTATCTCCCCAGCTCCTGAAGTGCTCATTTCTTATGTGGCTGTATTTCCACTGGTCTGTATTCCAGTATCAAAAATATAGTATATACAGTATTTTAATTAAATAGCTATACAATTAGTCTATATAGGTATATAATGTATATACTCTCTATATTAAACTATACATATTAAATTACATATATACTATCTATATTAAATTACCTTAAATTTAGAGGGCAATAGATCTATTGGAATAATTGACATCTTTACATAGTATATCTTCTGATTCACGTCCTAAATTTCGCCCTACGTAATTATACAGACTTTGACATTTCTCACAACTATTGTATAGTATCGTACGTATCATATCGTATTTTTTTGTGGCCGGCTCAGCCCACCCTGGGCCTTGGCAGGCATGGCATACACTGCTAGGAATTGAACTGCGGCCCCTGAGTACTAAGCTTGCCTAAGCAGGTGCTTTAGACTGCTGAGCTAT
>PVKA01028048.1:0-29822 GCA_004027165.1 Ctenomys sociabilis
GTCATCCACTAGGTAAATAATTATTGAATTCTTGATATAATTCAGGTATAAAAAAATAAGATAAGTAAGCAACTACACTCTTAATTCACTGATAAGAGATATCTGCTAAAATAATATCTGTAAATATAATATCATGTATGCACCTTGTACAATACCAAAACGTTATGAAAACAGTTTGCAATGTATTAATTCATCGAATGTGTATGGTTAAGGGGTCTTGAAACTGTCTGATTGACATTTGTATTTTAATAAAATAAAAATAAATGAAAAAAAAAAGAAAAGCACTGACAGCCGATGTAAGGGAAGGACAAAGGTTTTGTGAGGAAGGTGGCTCTAAGCTAGGAGTAGTGATGCAGGGCTATAATCCCAGAACCTTGTAAGGCTGAGGTGTGGGCTCCCAAACTTGAGCTTGTCTTAATTACCTCTCTGTCATTGCTGGGACAAAATAACAACACCTAAAATTAAAGAAGGGAAGATTTACTTAGCTCAGAATTGATAGAGGTTTCAGTCCATAATAAGCTGGCCCTAAAGCAGAGAGGCCACAATACAAGACAACAGAAGACAGTAAAAGCAGCAAAACAAAAGGGAGGGAGCAAGTCTCTTTTCCTTCCTTATATTGTATGCAGGTTACGTGCCCCAGGACAGGTGTTGCACTCACCTAATCTCCATGCCCTCCTCTTGCACAGGCTCAGGATGTTTACAGAGTAAGGGCGCTGGCCCCCTGCTCAGTCACTTAGTCAACCTAACCCTCTCAAATTGACACAATGACTCAAACATTACATCATGGACTGTAAACAGCCACCCAGATGTGACCTCTACACCCTAGGATAGAGAACCCCTGAGTCACTTAGTTGAGCTTCTAAACTTCTCAAGTTAACACAATGTATGTATCATTACAGAGTCCAACCTAGTCCAATCTAAGAAGACCCTGTCCTACGGCAAAGAATAAAAATGGGTCGGTAATGTAGCTCAGTGCAAACGCCTTGGATTCATTCACCAGGACAACAGGAAGAGAAGATGAGGAAGAAGTAGTAGGAGGAGAAGAAAGAGGAAAAGGATAGAAGGAGAAGGCAGCCCAGAGCAGTTGGCATTTCATGGGAGAGTATGGAAGAGACTTTAAGAGAACATTTGGTGAGTGAAGGTGCAAACTCAAGGATGAGGTG
This sequence comes from Ctenomys sociabilis, assembly GCA_004027165.1. Lineage (NCBI taxonomy): Eukaryota > Metazoa > Chordata > Mammalia > Rodentia > Ctenomyidae > Ctenomys > Ctenomys sociabilis. Next base: position 1,164 of record PVKA01028048.1, read on the forward strand.
CGTCTGTCCTGCACTCACTCAGTAGCCTGTGGAAGGGTGAAGAAGGAGCTAAACTAGGGGAGCAAAATGAGGGAATATTACTGTATTCACTAGCAATAAAATTATAAAGACTTGAGATACAATTAGAGTGGCAAAATGTACTCAAGGAAATGCATCTAGCAGAAAAGTAAGATGGATTTCAATACTCACCTGCGAGCTTTCTCAGACTTCCTTTTTTTGCAGCTGCAGCAAACATAGCGACTAGAAAACCCAGATATGATATCCCAGCTGTGAGTGCACAGGGCATAGATAGGAGACTCAGTGCTGGCTAAGGAGAAGGGAGGGAAAACCTTCCGAGAGTCATCTCAGAAAGCCTTTCTCCCTTGATTAAAACAAAAGTAGTATGAGGAGAAAATCTTCACCTTTGCTTAGAGGACTTAATGCTTGGGGCTGTAGCAGCTGTGTGACTATGACAGAAAGGTTAGAAAAGTTCTAGAGAGCTGACCCAGCACAGTAGTATTACAGAACATTTGAAGCAATCATGGAAATTCTTACTTTTGAAATTCTTAATATGGAAGAAAAACTAAGTCTCTATCATGTAAGTTACTTTCAATGTCCTTTTCTGTTACTTTCAGCCAGAAAAAGTCTGCTATGAGAGGCCACCTCAGGGATGCTGATGACAGAAAGGGACTGCCAGGATGATCACAACAGATCTCGTAGTCACAGGATTTGTGCAAGACAAGTATATAAGGAAAATCAAAAGGAATTTCTTGGAATCTTTCACTTCATTTTTGAAGTTATTTCATAGTAAAACTAGGATTTATCAACTTGTAACATGTAAACCTCGTTTTTAATTCCAGCAAGTAAGATAAGCATATATAAATGTGTGGTTAAGGTGATCTGAGGAAAATCAAGCCTGACCACAGTCACAGCCCAACTAAGAGACACAGAATATGATCCATAAAGAGGGCTGCCATGTGTTGTATTGCACTTGTCTGAATTATAAAATTGTGCTCAAATACGTGCTGGATATTGTGTTTCAGTGACAAAGAAGGTGACGAAGACATCACCAAAGATCAAAGAAAAGTGAGTTAGTGTTTCCCACCAATGCCCTGGACTTGGAGGCTATGGCTAGTTTTAGAGTCGGTGTGTAGTTACTTTTCTTGTGGCTAAAACAAAATAGCTGACACCGAAGTTAAAAGGGAAAGGCACGTAGGACAGCAGCACTCACACCCTTAATCCTGGCGCCCTTGAGCGTAACATCGCACCATGAACTCACCTCAGTGCCACACACTCTAGATTTTGCCACCTCTGAGAAAACCCCACCTACAATTGTGGGGGACTTCGGGGGACTTCTAGGTACAGCCAGAACAATGAGACTTGAAGAAGTTGATGTCACCAAGCACCCAGCCTTTTGTAGGCATTGTTTGGAAGTAAGAAAGACAGTTGACATTTTACTATCATATAGAAGTTTTCTCAAACTGTGACAAAATTCATGTTGAGAACGGAGAAAGTAAAGTGGTTAAAGGGCTGGCAAGCTAGGTCAGTGGATTAAGTGCCTGCTTAGGCAAGTGCAGGGAACAGGGTTCAATCCCTGGTACCACATGCTGCGCCAGCCCCACCCCTGGGCACAGTGAGCAGGTGACCGAGTCTGGAAGTGGTGATTCATACCTCTAAGCCCAGCATGAGGAGGCTGAAAACAGAAGGAACACTACAAATCTGAGCAGTATAGTGAGACCCTGTACCAAATGCATAAAAATAAAATAAAATAATAAAGTAGTTTAAAGAATCTTAGAACATAGTTTGTTAGCAAGGGTTTTTAGTTTTTTTTAAGATTTTTTTTCATACCAGGAATTGAACTCAGGACCCTGTGCTTGCCAGGTAAGTGCTTATTCTACTGATCTATCTCCCCAGCAGGTTGTTTTTGTAGAATGGTAAGTTCAGTAACTAATAGAGAATTTGGAAAGGAGGTATGATCTAAGATATGAAATTTAATTTTGGTCCTGTCCAATACCTGGTGCAAGGGAAGACATAAATATACAGAGCTCTAGCAGGTGATTGGAAGCAGGTCTGATGCTTATGGAAAAATATTGTCTGAAGATAGATCCATTTGTATGAGGCTATGAGATTAGTCAACATTTCAACCAGAGCTAGTTAGAAAACTGACATAGAGGAGAAAGTCCACTTCTGTTGAATATCTTCATATGCTGTGCACACTTTAAGAGTTAAATGTCTTATTGGATGTAACCTCAAGCAAACACCATAGGAAAAACTATAAATTCCATTAACTAAAGATCCAGGTAACTTAGATATCATTCCCAATGATCTAAATGTCAGTTAAGAACCAAAAGATTTTGCAAATTAACTTCAAAATACACATGATATAATACTGTTTCAATCAGCACCCCTGCTATTGGGCACAACACTCTGCTCCACAACTTTGAGGAGGAAATGTGGAATTGGGCTCAAGTCTTCAGTCTAAGACTGATTGGTTCCTAGACAGGTGCATCATGGGAGAAGAACCAGAAGAGGGAAGAGCAAAGGTGCTTGTTGACAGTGGCCAGGGAGCAGAGATAGGGGCCCATGCCAGAGAAGAGCTCATCCAGGACCCAAGTGCGCCTCTACCTGACCCACCCGAAATGCCCATAGTGAGCTCGATCCATTCCCCAGGGAGAACCCAAAGCCCCTCACATCGAAAGTCCACCCTAGCCACCCAAGACACTTTTATTTCAATTTTATCAGGGAGGCTCACAGCGTCACAGGAAGAACACAGCCTCATGTAGTGGAAACCCACTCCAGAGTCTGCATTTCCACCAGAATGTTTCCATGTGGGGGGGAGTACGCTATTTGGGGCAGGGAAAGTAGTGACTTCTTACAGGGATCTGTATTAATAAGATGCTGATATTAATGAAATCCGTTTGCAGAAAACTAAAGTTTTTGAGGTTCTTTGCCCTCAGATTAATATAGCATGTGTTTTTATGTAAAATATATGTAAATAAATAAATAAAATAGGGATGAGAGGAAAGAACAGATGGAAGGTTCTTTGATAATGAAGAAAATGATTGAGGCGGGAGAAGCAGGAGAGGCAAAAGGAACTAGAAATGGTCAAGATACACGATAGACTATCTATTGCTCCACACAAACATGAGAATTATGTGTTGAAAGCATGCGTTAGCTTAATGCTTTTTGAAAAGCTGATATCCTCACAATTCATCCCAAAGACCTAATCCAAATTTTATTGAAAATAAGTATAAATGGCAAAAAATCTAAACATTTTTGTACAACACCTTGAGTTAATCCTTAGTAAATACTGTGGATTTTCACTGACTTAAATGCATCCACTTCTGAATTTTAAAGATAAAAGCAAGCATTCAGGTGTGTGTGTGTGTGTGTGTGTGTGTGTGTGTGTGTGTGTGTGTGTGTGTGTGCGCATGCGCACGTATGCGTGCGCACGTGCCCACATGCACATGTGTGCTTGGTAATGGGATAGGACCCAGAGTTGAATGCATGCTATCTAGATGTTCTCCAATGGAACTCCTCCTGCAGCCCACTAGAGAAAACATTCAGATATGTATAAATGTAAGACCAGAGAATCTGAAGCAGAGAAATCAAAGGCAATAAGTAAACAATAAAAACTTTTTTAAAGATCCAGGAAACACAAGAGCAAAATTCTGTGAATAAATTCGCTGTGATAATACTGAAGCACATATCTAAGTTATTTCAAGTCATTGACTATTCTGTGAATACAGCACACAAAATGTGGTCTATGTCTTTACTGTCAAAATAAAACTAAATCTAAGAATGAGGGCCAGAGAGAGCTCAGCAGCATAAGCACCTCCCTGGCAAGGGCAAAGTCCCGAATTTGAGCTCCTGTACAAGAAAAATCCATGCGTAGTCAAAGCTAGTGAAAGAGAACATATAATAACATAAAAACAAGTTTGATCATTAGTTTGTCTCTCTAATAAATGGATTTTTAATATAATTTTGCGATTTTCATTTTCAACATATTTACTCTTTGTTTGCAATGCTGGGGATCCAACACAAGCTCTCACATGTGGTAGGCAAGTGCTGTACCACTGAGCAACACCACCAGCCCTCACTGTTAGTTTTCTTTTGAAGAGATAAACACCTAAGCCCTTAATATTTGAAGCATTTGCACTATAGTACATGATAAATCTTCTTCTTTCTTCCCTTTTCTGTATCCTCTTCTCTCCATTTTCATTAGAATAATGTCCTCAGACATCTGTGATGCTGGCTAAATCTGTTCAAAATAGGAATAAAGAAATTTTACAGAAAAGTATTCATGCTAAATTGTGAAGAGAAGACAACAGCAGGAAGAAAAAGTAATGTGTGCAATGTATAAAAATGAATCATTGGTGGTGGAGATAAAAGTGGGCAGTGCACTGGGGAATATAGGCCAGTGGCTCAAGCACCTGCTCGGCAATGGCAAGGTCCTGAGTTCTATTCTCAGTGCCAAAGGCAAAAAGGAAAAAAAGAAAAACTCAAATAAATAAAAGCAACAGTGCAAGATATCTTTGTCCAGACTCTTCAGGCTGCCCCATAAATCACGCTCACCTAGGTAATGAGCTCTTAGGCCAACAAACAAGAGACACCCGCCTCCCAAGACACAAAAGGTTGAAAGTTAAATAGGGATGGCAATAAGCAGTGTCTATAAACACACCGAGCAAAAAACAGACAAAAAGAATTGAGTCAGCACGATCCTGACTGCCGTATTTTCTTTGGATTTCTTCGAAGTGTCAATAATAAGCATTCTGCTCATTGTTGTTTTTAAAAAGTAGTTAAAATGTTTTTAAAGTGTCAGCATATTGGCCAGTTTCCCAGACTACCCTCATGCCCAGAACAAAAGAGTATCTTATACCTGGGACAAAGGAGTGTCCTAGGGATTCCAATAAGGACTTAAGTATCTCGCCATATGAGAGCCACAAAACAGAAATATATTTAAGAAAACTAGAGAAAATTCAGCCAGGGACACATCCTGTTTGTCACATGGGCTGAGTGTGAACTAACAGCCCCAGAGTTCTACCTTGGAGTAATTAAAGTGGCATAAAATGTAAAGTTGAGGTCTTTACTTGGTCTATCTTGAATTATTGAGGTAAATATATGCTCTATTACTAAAGTTCAAAATTTAACAAAGAATTATAGAGCAATGACCAGGACAAGGCAGAACTGTGTTCAGAACACATTCACAGTGACACTTCACATGTGCCTCTGTAACCCCTAGTCATGGCCTGATAGAATAAGTATCAGATATAACACAAAAGATTCTTCATCTGCTAATACCTCTGAAGTTGGATGGAATTCCCATCTATTCCTCCAGGTCCTTACTGTGGTCCAAAAGGGTTTTCAATTTTAGGAAAAGCCATTCCCAGCCTAAAGATGCACACACAGACATCCACAGTTATTTATGGCTTCCAAAATTTGTTCCTGATATATACCTAGAGCAAAGGGGAGGGGGAGAGAACTGCACTACAATAACCATAGCTAATCAGTTATCACTTAATATGCTGGCTTTAAAGAATCAATAGTTTTAAAGGGAATAGCCAAAGGGGTAGTATAGCTAGATGAAAAGATGGCTCAATTTTAAGGTGTTTTTTTGTTTTTGTTTTTGTTTTTTAGGAATCCCCATACTGGTTTCTACATTCCTACCAACAGTGTAAAGGGTTTCCTCTCCCCACACCTTTGCCAGGATTTACTGTTTTCCTTATTTGTGATGATAGCCATCCTGAATGAGGTGAGATGGACGTGCAGTGTAGTTCTCCTTTGCATTTGCCCGACGGATAAATAGAGCTATTGAACCTGGTGTCTAATGTTTGCTTATCATTTGAGTTTTTTTTGCTTAATTTACTTGCCAATTTATTGATCTTTTTAGTGTTATTTGTGTTTTGTACATACTCTAGATAAGCTATGGAAACAGATGACATTGTAAAGAATATGTGGTATATCTACACGAAAGAATATTATCAGGCCATAAAGAAGAATAAAATCATACAGTCAGCTGCTTGTTGGCAGATGTAACTAGAGAGCATCGCATTAGCAAAATAAGCCAGACTCAGTAAAATATTGCATGCTTTCTCACAAATCTCACTGAACAATTGAAAACTAAAACTGCTAAGGGACTGGTGAAACAGCTCAGTGGGCCAAAGTGCTTATTTAGGCAAGCTTAGGCAAGCTTAGGCAAGCACGGGAACCACTGTTTGATCCCCGGCACCATGTGCAGCACCAGCACCAGCACCAGCCCTAGGGCAGGCTGAGCCAGCCACTAAGTAAATATATAATAAATAAAATAAATAAGTAAATGTATGTATGTTCAGGTACAGCAAAATACCAGAAAAAATAATAGTAATACCTAAAATTCAGTCAAAGGAAACTCAACATTCAACATAAAAAGTGGTGATATTTTAATAATGTGTATTTAACTTTTTACATTTTCCTATATTTCTAGTATTTTTACAATTTGCATGTGCTAGTCTAATAATCTTAAAAGAGTTAACCCATTAAACCAACCTGATACAGAACATATTATGTAATACTTTTCAAAAAGCCCCTTGATGGTGTGACCTAATAGTACAGAGATCTCTAGAATCACTGGTTCCTACACGTAATAGAGAATCATTCAGTAAATGTATAAAGGGCAGGTCACTTGAGAACATTCCCAGTTAAATACATACCATTTGTGAACATATTTAAATACCAAAAAATCTCACAAAATCATCCTCATCGTTATCTATATCCACCATTAGCATGTAAAGATATTTAGTTCTCTGAAACTCCCAAGTTGTGTCTCACAGCTGTGTTTTTGAGGCTGCAAAATTTAGCCCTTTGTTCACATCTTAGCTGTTTACATCTTAGCTGTGAAATAGCATTTTTTTAGCTAATGAGGCTTCTGGGCCTTCAATTTCCCAACTGAAATAGTGGGAAATATCTGAAATAGGGGCTTAAATGTATCAAAATGTACTTTCATGTTTCTTATGTGATATCTTCCATGTCATAATTAGGTTAGATATTTCAATTACATTTAGCTTTTTTTGAGTAGAAACTCCTGTTATGTTCTGAAGTTTTAAAAATCCAATATGAGAAGTTGTGTAGGTGCTTTGCTATTCCTTCATCATGGAAACACACAGAAAATGTCCTGTTCTGAGACTAAGTTCACAGGAACACAAGCAAATATTTTGCAAGGGAAAATGCTAGCCCCTGTGCAGCTTCACACGGGTGGCAGTCTTCATGGGAAAACTGAGATGGAACTTGCCTGACAAAGCTCTTCCATCTTAACCCGGCCCATGATGCAGAAGCAATGCTGGCCCCTGGAGTGCAGGCCCATGTTCTCAAATCTGATTTTAATAATGACTGCCGAAGATGCATCCTTAAAATGAAATTGGGAAGCACTCACCTGCCGCCAGATTGTTAGCAAAATTTTAGACATCATATGTAGGGTGCACCTTCACAGACAGGAACGAGGCTGGCTGGTCATGAATATGCTGCATGTCTGTCCTTTATATTTGTGTCATTCAAAATATTTGGGAATGGTCAGGGAGATGGCTCAGTAGAATAAGTGCTTGTCTGGCAAGCACAAGGGCCTGAGTTCAATCCCTGGTTCCACATAAAAAAAAAATAATAATAAAAAATAAAAATAAAAAAATTTGGAAGTGATCTACTCATGACTCAGATACACTGTCCCTCATGGCATACTTGGAAATCCCCTTTGGACTCGGCAAGACTTACAAAGTCACTGTCACTACTTTATACTTCCACCTCCTTTTGAACCAAAAACAAATTTTCAAAATGATTTTACTCAGAAGCCTAAGCTAAACAACACTGGGTTCTTTCCAAAATCAAATCCATCTTCAAGTATAAATATTTGCTCTCTTTGGGAGTATTAAAAAGATTGGGCTGTAGGCGCTGAAAAACTGGAGAAGAATTCAAAGATGTTTGAACAAAGGCAGCATAATTGTAATATAGCAAGAACCTCCATGAGAGAGAGCACCTCTCACTTGCGTGCACAGTTATGTTCTGCCATTTCTGTTTTGAAGACAGAATCCCTCACTGGAGACCTGACTAATCAACAAGACAGCCCACTGCAGACCTAAGCCACATGCTCTGTCATTGCTACAGCAGCACAAAGGCAGCATGAGGTTTCCTATTCCATCCTTCTGAGAAAGAAATCCATGAAGACACTTGTTTCTCCTACCCAACCATGAAATGAAGCAGGTGCTGTATTCCTGTGGTCCAAGCCTTTCAACAACAAACAGGCTCATAACCAGAGAAAGGAAGAGAATGGATTTTTTTCTTCGGGTAAAGGAAAAATGAAGGCCGCTGACCTCCATGGATGTATCTGTAGGGATCAAACATGGACAGTGAGTTGGAGAAAACCCTCTACTGCAGCATAGCTGCAGGGAGATCCTTGCATGGTGCATGAAACTGAAGCACTGCACCAAGCTCTAAAGTGAGGGGAAGATCTCACTCATTCAGAGGATCACCCAGGTCTTGAGTTCTGTGCAATAGAACTCAGTGACAGGAGATGGCCACCATGCCCCAAGGGGCACAAGGTACCAAGGCTCTCACAGCTGAACAGTGACCCACACGCTCAGTTTGAGAACTCTGTCAACATGCAGAATTCCTAGGTAAGCCAAAGGAAAGGAGGAGCACATTCTGACTGCATGCCTATCGGAAAGATATTTGAGCTGTTTTTGATTCAATTCAGGTAAAACACACAAAAGATGGTATCTATGCCCCAAGGGTTTGTTTTTTGTTTTTGTTTTTGTTTTTTTCTGGAACTGGGGATTGAACTCAGGCCCTTGCACTTGCCAGAGAACCATTTATTCTGCTGAGCCATCTCCCTGGCCCCTTATTCTGAGGGTTTTAAAGTAGATCATGCCTCTGACATCACTGTTTAGGTGTAACTTTAAAGGAGTTCTCTTGGCTGGGTGTGATGGTGCACATACATGACCTCAGCACTTTGGGAGGAGCTCAGATACACTCATAATGAAAGGTCTGAAAACAACAGCTGAAGTGAGGCAGGAGAGCTGCAAGTTCAAACCCAGCCTGGGCAACTTAGTAACTTAGCAAACACCTATCTCAAAAATAAAAATAAAATAATATTTTTAAAAGTGGGAAAGGGTATGTCTCAGTGCAAAGAACCTAGGTTCGATACCCTATAATGAAATTTTATGTGGACTAAGCTCACAGGTAACCATGGTGAAGATGGTTCAGTTTTATGAAGATTCACTTTAGGAGTCCACAAAATTAGGGCTCAGAATGAAGTGATATGATACAAACCTGTGAAATGGAATAAAATTCACTGGTTCCAGTGAGGTGGCAGTAGGCCAGGGAGGAGAGAATGCGTGGTACCTGCTGAGCCTCCTGACAGTATGAATAGAGCTCACCCTGTGCTACAGTCATGGCGCTAGGCATAAAGGAGGCAAGTGCAGACCCGAGCCGCTGTTACCTTCCTAGAGTGCACACACGAGTGAACAATGAGACATCAATAAGAATGTCACCTAGTACATTGCACCCCAGAAAGAAACTAAGTAAAGTGGTCAGGCTCATGGATTTGGGAATCATATCCTCTGGATCTCATGTTCTTCCTCTGCAATAACGGAACCATGACACCTAAGTGCTCAGTAAGTATGTGTCAATGAACTGATGTACTAATTCTATTCACAAGGTCATGTGTTTCAATAAGAAATACATGTGAATGTTTATCTTATAGATGAGGGTTACTCTCCAGGTAATAAGAAGGGAATGGCATTCCAGGCAGAAAGAACAACATGAGTAAACGTATAAAACTGAAAAAGGCACATGGTCCACCCAGGAAAGAAAGGAGCTCAGTCAGATACACTCATAATGAAAGGTCTGAAAACAACAGCTAAAGTGATGCTGAAAATAGAAAATAGGGGTATGGTGTAGAAGGCAGTGCAACCTATAAACAGTGACAAACTATCAACTGTTTCAAACTAAACAAAACAGATTAGTTTTTATGTTGTTACTATAATGAAATGCCTGAGGCAGACTACTTTATATAGAGAGAAAGGTTTTTATGGGGACATGGTTCTGGAGGTGCGAGGTTGAGGAGCTGCCTCTTGTAATGGCCTTATGGCAAGTAGTTCCAAAGCTGTCCAAAGTCTCAAGTGGCAAGAAACAGGTGTGTGTGTGTGTGTGTGTGTGTGTGTGTGCATGTGCAGGAGCATGCACAATGTACACATGCTCTGAGCTCTCTCCCCACAAAGTCACCAGAACTCAGTCATGAGGATACCATCCCCACAAACTTATCTAATTATCACCAGGTGCCCAAAGCCTTATCTGCTTTTTGGTTTGGTTTGGTTTGGTTTTGGGTCTTTTGAGACAAGGCCTTGCTGTGTAGATCATGTTGGCCTTGAACTCGCTGTTCAGCCCAGACTGGTCTGGAACTTTCAGTGATTTTTCTGCCTCACCATTCTGAGTTCTGGTATTATAGGCACGTGGCACCACACCAGGCTAAGAGCCTGCTTGTAGACACCATACTGATGTTAAGTTTCTACCCTCCACCTCTCAGTAGGGATTAAATGTCAACACACAAAACCTTCAGAACTTTGAAAAGGAAAAGTTTTTTTAAAAAGATCAATGTGGCACCTTATAGAAGAGAAAATATCTTCTTAAATCCCAGCCCTTTCTCACTCTTTCATATGCAGATACCCACAATCACATGCACTTCTAGAATGACCATATAAGATCTGCACCTCAGTCTTCCCATTTATAAAATTAAGATAACAGCAGGGTGCTCTTAGAGCAACAAGGGCCTGACCCTATTGTGGACAGTGCTACTTCCATGTCTTTCCTTTTGCTCTACTATCCATTCTTTCTCTTTTTGGCTTAGTCACTGTCCCTAGCATTGTCAACAATGTCTACATCACCCAAATTCCAATGCTCACTGCATTCTACAACTCTGATTCAGTTCAATATATTTTAACAGCTTCTTCATATATTAGAATTTCTAGGCAGAGTACGGTGTAATCTATGTGCATAAGATCAGCCTCTTTCCACACTAAGGAAATTTACCTGCTCCATTAAGGAGCAGGTGAGGAGCACACAGCACTGTAAAATATAATGAGAGATAAAGAACCAGATAATGCGAGAAGTGACTACCAACGGCGTAATGGAAAAGCACTTCGCTGGACTTGGAAGACCCATATTCTAGTTAGCACCTAACACTTAATGGTCGAATTTCCAGAGCAAGTCGCTGACTATGGCAAGTGGAATGGCGAGTGCTCGGACACTGGGCTCTGAAATTAGACTGAGTGGATTCTCATCCGCCTCGCCCATTTGTCTCTCTTAGCTTCCGGCAGTTTACTCATTTGTATCTTTGTGGTTTAATCTGCACAATGAAGATGACAGCAAAAGCACCCGCCCACCACACCACCGTGTCGATCAAGCGAATGAAAAAAGTATCAAGTGTTTAGAACACTGGGGCATAAAGTGAATGCTGCATAAAAATGTTAGTTACTCCAAGTGCTTCTGGTAAGCTGGGGCTGTGGCTCAGTGGTAGAGTTCTTGCTTTGCCTGTACAAGTCCCTGAGTTCGATTCTCGGCGCCACAAAAACCAAACAAACAAAAAAGTCTCTGGACCTCAGTATCCTTCACTACAAAACAAGGATCTAATAGTCATCACAACCTCCCTGAGAAGGTTGCTGTGAGGTGATTTACATGAAATGGGATAGTTCATGTGAGAGGGCCATGTCCAAATTGTTGAGTCTATAATATACAAATATACAGTGTTGACTGCGATATAAAAATGAATGCTAAACTCACGAACAGGCCTGTCTCTGAGTGTCCTTTGGCACCTTGTAGATGGGTTCCCTGTTTGGAGCCCTTCCTAAATGTACCAAAACTAACATGAAACTTTTAGTTTTGACTTGCTGGAATTCTAAATAATGAGAATTTGGGACAAGGAGGAAAATACCCAGAAGTGCTGCTAGTTGTTCTGTCATCATCATTTGAATGGATTGTTTTAACCAATGGACCTGTAGGCACTGATGACCACATTTTTGAGAGGATATTAGAGTACATACGGGAAATCCAATCTTTTAAAATGTTATCCATTTGGGATGTCTGTTGACATTTTGCAAAGCAAACCATAAATGGACTTAAAGCGATGAGTAAAATATTAAAATTAAAAATCAGCTTATCCTTTTCTTTGAGTACCTTCTTCAAATGGCACAGAGAACTTTACACAGGCAGGCTCCAGGCACCTCTCTATTTAATTCGTAGGGGCCGTGGTGCTCAGCAGTACGTTAAGCAGCCTGTCAGGTACTGCTGAGCCAACTAAGTTCTGGGCCCTCCCTTGCTGGAGAACGCAGCACACAGCCTTGAGATGTCATTATTCCCGAGTTGTGATAAGGCATTCACTTATACTGCTTTACAGGAGAAAGAACCAGAGTTTAAAAAGCCAGTGCCACCAATTTCAAGGATGCTACCATTAACACTCTTGAGCAGAACTGCATTTTAGGAGACAGTTTCTGGAAGAGAAAAGGCTGTACTAGCTTCATGCGTTCATTCATTCTGACTTACTTATTCCCAGTACTTCCACCTTCATTAGAAATCACAGTACTGGCACAAACATGGTGTCCTTCATTTGTAGCACAGATTACGGAGGTGATCTTGTCCAATGGGAGAACTACCTCAATGTTAAGTTACTGGAGGGGTGAGCCTCAGAAGCCAGCATTTCTTGCAAGAGATGTGTTTACTAAATACAACTGCAGCACTAATGACAGAAGTTAGGAGCCTGGTGCTTCTGAATTAGTTTACCTGAATAGAGGGCTGTAAATTAATCAAAAGGAAATTATCACTTTCTCAAAATCCTCAAAGTACACTAGGAAACATGAAGTTTGGGGTATGTTGTAATTAACTTATCCAGAAAAAAATAGCCCTTGTCTGATTAACAAATGAGACTTACAACAGCAAAGCCTGGAATTCATAAAGTGCTCCTTGGCTGAGGAATTTTAAAAGCATAAATAACAATATGTTTGCTCCTTTACACTTTGATAAGTGACAAAACTGAGCACCCATAAGGCAGACTGCTTCCCAAGGTAGCATAAAGCCTTAAGAAAGTTGAAACACTGCATTTATGTCCCTTGATTTGTAACCTTTACTTCAAAATTTCTCCAAAGTGCGGGCTCCCACTAAGTCTTCTTTGAGCTGAACAGTTTGATGAAACTTCTGTCTATAGTCAATCGTCAGAGAATGATGCTGACAACTAGAAATAACATGGGGGATGATATTCATAATCTTATGTGTAATAAATAGATATAACTCTAAATCTTGAAGAACTTATATCTGTACAATGAAGGTTAGGCAGCAGCAGTGCTGTTAAATCCAGGCCATCACACTTTACAGGTGAGACCACGTGTTCCAGTCTTAGTGACACCCAGGAAGTCATCAGTGAACCCTGACTTCTTGCCTTGGCATCTTCTGGGTGTACCACACAGACAGTTTTGACAAAGACAACTTTCAAATAGCCATAGGAGGACTAGAGATTCTTTTTTTTAAAAATAACTTGGCAGCTGACCTTAGAACTCTAAGGCATTCGTTAAGATATATATAGATATAGATATACTCACTTTTTGTGCTTGAACTCTGAATCCAAACTGTGCAGCCCAGAGCTCAGCCTCTCAGGGTACCCACGAGAAACACACAACAAGAAACCAGATCCTGGAGATCTAACCACACAGACCAGGGTCTGGAGTTACCATTAATCCCTGCAAGAGCTTAGAGGACCTCAGATGACAAGGGTCAATTACTTTTACAGAATTTAGGGAATATTTAGGGATCAGGCAGAGTCTTGTACAAGGATGGACGTGCAAAAAAGTAGAAGCCTAGGTCCTCAGAGACATGCATATGTAGCACGTCTTTCTTTCTGATCTCAGTACAACTCAGGTAGCTGAAAGACTCTGTCCAGAGGCCTGTGAATCTGTGTATTTTTCTACACTTATGGCTGGGTACATTTTACCTACTTCAACACTGCTTATCATTTAACATCAGATTATATATTCAGCCTCTGGGGAGAAATAACTGGACGTAACCTGCCGTATATAATGCAATAATCATTCATACAAAAATTTGCATTATTAATGGCAATACCCTGGAAAACAATTAATTCTGTCCCTTGGATCAAAAAAATGTATATCAGGAAAAACAAAAATGACCTTCAACTGTTAAAAGGGTAAGCAATCTATGGTAAGCTGAGCAATGAAATACCACAGAACACTAAAAAGGAGCAAACTACTGTACCAAACAAACAGAGGAAGACCAAAGCCACTATCCTAAATGGAAAAAAGCCAGATTGTTCTAAAGCAACATACTTCTGAGTCCACGAATAGAACATTTTCAATAGATATATCGATGGGAATGAGGAAACACCTCTAAGTTTAAGAGGCCAGGAAAGGGCTGGGGACAAGCAGCAACACAGAAGAGTTTGCAGGGCTGAGAGAACTTTCTCTGTCCTGTTCATGATGGGGGTTTCTTGATTTTGCATTTGTAAAACTAAAAAAATTGTATGCTTCCAAAAAGTGAATTTTATTGTATGTAAGTTTAAAATTAAAAGGTGTAAAACCTTCCCTCCATCCATTCTTTTCTTTCTCAAGTGTGAGGAAACATCATCTTTTGTATATTCCTATCAAATTCTTGCTTAGTGCTTTCTAGACCCTAGCCTCAGCTTGAAGATAGCTCTATAGTTTTCCCATGATTCTCTATACTTCCTCCTCTTTCTCAATTTTTTTAAAGGAAGCATTATGCACATAGCTAAAACCATCTGCTTAAAAGATTCCTCTTTGCCAAGGATAACCTCCACCAGAAGTTGGCATATATTCTTCTTCGATGTATTTTTAGACTTTCGCTACATATATCTCACGTTTGTATTTTTGTAGTTGGCGAAGCGTTGATACACTTTAATGTTACATTAATAGAAGCTGTATTCTTTTACAATTTGTTTTTTTTTCATTTAGTATCAATTTCAAGGCAGCCCATTCATTTTTAATTGCTGCAGAGTATTTCACCACAGAAAAATGCCAGCGCATTAACCCCTTGTACTCCAAGCCATTTCCGTACTTCCTGTCACACTGTACTGCGTTCACCTGCCTCTGTCGCTCAGCGAGACCGTGGAACTCTAGGGCAGAATCCACCCCGATTTCCTGATCCTTTCCTAATCTCCAGTCCACCCAAGAATCCCAGGGCACGTAACGTGCTTGGCACGCAGGATCAGGCTGCATACCTGCGCTCAGTGAGCACGCCGTGCAATGAATACATGTTGGCAAATACTACTTTTAAATCTGGGGCATTCAACTCCGGTCTTCAGTCGGGAATGGAAACTGCCTCAATTGTGACTAGCAAGCATCCAAGCAGAGCTGCACGAAGCAAGGTTACTTCCTGATTCTGCTTTCTCTGCAGAGGATCTCCAAGCACTGTGCAAACCGCGATTTTCTCAGGTGACATTTTCCACGTCAATGCTTTTCCAAGGTCAGTCCAGACCGGCATCCAAAGCTTAAACAGCTCTTACACGCGGCAGTAAATTGCCACGGGACCAGACCCTGGAGGAAAACAGCAGCAGTGGATTTTTTTCCCTACCTACAGGAGTTCTTTCCCAGGTTTCTTACAGGTGCTGGCGCTGACAGCTGCGTGCCCACCTCTAACGAGGCTCCAGCAGCCTCTCCCCCTTTCCGCCCCCATTTTCTGCTACTGAGCAGATCTAAGCTGTCTGATCATCAACGTATGGTGGCTGAGCAGCCACAGAAACCTGCATGTGTGACACACAGTTCCGGGCTTGCAAAACCACCTCTCACCACCCTGCCTCTGGACGTGGCCATGCCAAGCGTCGCCCGGAAATGCATCTGGTGTGTAAGGGAGGAAGCCGCTAGGAAACCAGCCTGCGTGCACAACACCTCCCCCACCCTGCCACTCCCTGCAGTGGCATTTTCGACGCCCTGGAGTCCGTGCTCTGCAGAAGCCTCAAGCTTGACCTTCGACAGGATGACAAGGGCAAAGGCTCCCTCGCCGCCCTCGCAGGCTTCCAGCGCGTGCACCCGCAGCTCTGGACCCACGTCGAGGCTCGCGCGCGGCGGGAGGGGCTGGAGAGGCGGGAGGAGGGGCTCATCTGCATATGCGTAAGGAGCCCGCAAGGCGGTCTTCCAAGGCAGCTGTGGGCGGGGTGGAGCAGAGGCGGAGAGGAGGGAAGGAGGGAGCCTGGCGACCAGCAACGTCGCGGAAGAGGTGATTTGCATGGCGCCTGGTGATTGGTTGATGGCCGGAGGCTGGGTCTGAGAGGTGGTCCCTGAGTGGTTTAATGGAGATTGAAGGGAGCCCAGGGCGGGCCCGCTGGGCGCGGAGAGCAGGTCTGACCGCGAGGGGGCGCAGTGTCCTATCTTTGTTCTGGTTTGGAGGCTCCCTTTTCGCCTCCCCGCCCCCGCCCCCGCCCCCGCCCCCACACACAGACACCCGCCGAAAGTGCAGAGAAACCCTGTGATCCAGTCCGCTGGCACTGCCCCGTCTATTAAGAAAGATGAACACTCCTTTCCCTTCCACCGCCTTCAGGGGAGACCACTTTTCGTTTCACATGATCACATCAATAAATACTCTTCGAGGACCAGTGATAAAAAATTGCACTTGGCTACAAAAGATAAGAGTACAGATATGCCATGCGTGGCTCCCACGGCAAGACAATGCACGAGCAGGAAAACAGGCTCACATATGTAAATACTCACATAATCACCCTGAGAGCACACCGCGCCAGGCGTCCCTCGCTCTGGGGCCCCGCACACACGCTGTGGCCACTCGGCGCGCACACTCACGCACACACTCACAAGCACACGCACACCCATACAGGGACCTCGAAAAGGGCGTCCTAAAAAGATGGGAGCAGAATTAAAGTGGCTCATCATCCCCTCCCCCTCCAAAAAATACTCGAGCGGAATGATTTGATTTGCATAATACTAATATGCACGGGGTGCCAGACACTGGCGAAAAATGGCTCCGTCCGCGGCCCGCAGCAGAGGAAGCGCGCAGGCAGCACACGCACGCACGCGCGGCGGACACACCCCCCGCGGCCCCCGCCCACGCAGGTCGCGGCGCCGCGAGCCTGGAGCCCAGCCCCCGGGACTACAGCCCGGGCCGGCGGAGGCGCCCACGCGCACTCCGGCCCTCGGCGGGCGGGGAGCTGAGCTCCGTCGGGCGAGGGACGGCAGAGTGCCGGGCTGGGTCGGTAGCGGGAACAATACTTTGCAGTTACTTCAGCTGATGACGCGCTGGGCCACATGCTCCTGAAACATCTCCCCACGAAAAAGGAAATCTTTCTGTTCCTTCCACGCTTCCTTTATTTTCTTTTCACCTTTTCTTTGCTTCGCAATCTTTTTTTGTTTTAAACCAGACTATAGGAGAACTGCCTTCCTGTGGAGGAGGAGGAAGAAGGAGCCCTCTTTTTGTTTTGTGGGCCCGGAGCTCCCCAGAGGATTTCTCGAGGATGCAGGTCCCTCCCCGCCGGGGCTCCGGGCAGCGCAGCCAGCACCGCAGAAGGCGGGGTTCCACGCCCCAAGCCACAGGGCCGACCCTATATTTACAGACCTGTTCAAATATTTAATCTCTTAACTTGCTAAATAGCCTCTACTTTTTCTTTCTCTCCTGAGCTGTCCCCTCTCCCCCTCTCTGCCCTTTCCCCTCCTTTTCCTTTCTCTTTCTGAAAAGAGTAGGCACGGGGCTCCTTTCCAGAGTCCAACATGTGCCCCGGACGCTGGGCTTTGCCTGCCTCTATTTCGGTGTCAATTTCGTTCGCCCCCGTTTGTTTTCTTTCTTTCTTCTTCTAAAGGAAGAGCTGTGGTGTTGCCCCCCACCCCCAGTTTCCAAATTATGGACGAGAAAATCACCGCCCCCCGGGATTTTTCTGCCCCCTGAAAAGGTGCTGGCCTCCCTGTGGGTGAAGTCTCCCAACCCGGTGACCAGGGACCCTGAGGGAGACAGCCACAGAGCAGAGGAGTTCCTCAAGACTCGCAGAGGCTTTCCCAGGACGTGGCCTCCCGACTTCAGCCAGGGGTGGCCTCATGCCTACCGCAGGGACCCGGGTGGAGTGCCACCCCTGAGAATTTCCTACTGTCCACGTCTTTCTCTGTGGGCTAATAAAGTCATTTTGAGGACTAACGTCAACTTGGAACACTGGGCCTTTCACGTACCCCAAGCATCGGTTTTCTACAAAATTGAGGGGTTCCTCATTTTGATGCATAAAGGGATGAGAAAAGTTGTGCACGGGGCAGGGGAAAGGCGCAAGTGACCCTCTCCTTACAGGGTGGTTCCTGGCGGGCTCCCCTTTCCAAAGACCCGACACACTCTGCTCTTTCCCAGGCTCTGCCTCGGCACCCAGGAAACACAAGCGCGCGCACACGTAAAGTGGCCTGAGGGCTTCCTTATGTCATAGAGTTCTCTTTTTGAAAAGAAAAAAAACTGCAAGAAAAATCCGGTATCTCTAAAAATGAATGGCAAAGGGAAGTCATTCTTGCCAATGTCTCCAGACTAAAATAACTATTTTATTTCTAGTTGGGGCTGCCTCTCTGGGGTCCCAGCAACCTGGCTCCAGGGTGACTTTGGGAAGTCTCTAGAAAGCACAAGTCTGTCCTTGACCGGGCGCCCAGGGCCTCCCAAATCTCGGGTAATGAAAAGGGTAGCCTACAAGCTTTCAAAGGGTTCCCGAAAACTTTTACAGATGCCATCTGAGAGGAGACAGGAAGCCTTAGTGAGTTGGAAAACAAAACAAAAAGCATGTTTAATTCCTGTGCCCTGGTAGATCTGGCTGGAAACGTTGGCTCTGTCTTATTAGCACGTGTGTTCCCCCAAAACGTCGCGTACCTGCCCGACTGTGTGATTGTCAGGACATTTCTTTTCCTGCTGCACAAAGCCCCCAAGAAAACGCAGGCAGTTTACTACTTTTCGAGATTTTCCTGATCAGAAAAGATACCCATCCGGAGACCATATCTAAATCCGTGAAGAATGAAGCCTGCTTGTCAGGAGTCCTTCGTTTCCAGTAATATGTGATACCCAATTAAGGCAATCAGGACCATAGGAGAGAAGGGGGTGCTAAAAATAGAGCTTCTGCACGCAGATTCGGAAGAAAACCTAAAATTATATATGGATCGTTCCTTTACATTTATTATAATAAATATATAATGTGAGCGTCTCCTCTTCTCCCCCCCCCTCGCAGCCCTTCTCCATGCTCCCTGCCCTTGGGGAGTTCCTCACAGACGTGAAGGGTGAAGCTCCTGGAAAGGCTCTGGGGACCTCAGTGTCTGAGCCCAGTGGGAGGTTCCGGTGTAGCTCTCAGCGGCGGCCCTGTCCCCGCGGTTGTGGGGGCAGAGGGCAGCAGCCCCACCCCTGGCGCCCGCAGCTGAGGGCCGCAATTGCAGAATGGACAAGTTCGCCCTGATGTTCCGGGTCGGAAAAAGCCAAGAGGTTGCAGGGGAGGAAGGGGTAGTTCAGGGCGGGCGTTTGCTTCCCAACTGGGCAGAAAAGGTAGAAAATCACAAAGTAAAACCCAAAACAGGCTCATGTCCTCTGGCAGAACTCCCGCCGCCACCTGTCGCCCACGGGCGCGGCCCCGTGGGTAGCGAGGCGACGTGGGGACTACTCATGAGCTCGAGCCTCCGGGAGAGCCTAGGGGACCTGCTGTGGACGTGGGGCCCGGGCAGGGCCACGTGGGCTGATTTCCCAGGAGCGCAGGGCGAGGAGGAGCTTAGGCCCGACTGGCAGCAGACTGCCTGAACCTGATCCTTTTGGCCCCAGGGGCCCGGGTGCTCAGGAGAGAGATCTGCTCAGAGCCAGAGGCCTGACCAGAGTCCTGATACTCCACGGAAGTCCCCTGGCTCCAAAGGGGACGCCAGGCACCTCTAGGAGGCTGGCACACCCCCGGGCAGAAAATCTGCATTTGGCAGCAACCATGACCTTCTGGGCAACATTGAATGTCAAAGCCATACTCCCTCCCGGAGCTCCTGAGTTTCTGAGGGGGCAGCAGGCTCAGGAGCTGCAAATGCTCGTCTGAGGCCTGACCCTGCTTCTAAAACAAGGGAGGTTCCAGGGAAGACATAGGGCCAGCAGCCACGCTGGGGGCTGGCATCTGACGGGGTGTCTTAGAGGGAGAGCTGCAAAAAGAGCTACATGAGCCCAGGAAGGAGAAACTAGGCCATTGCAGGCCCAGAAGCTTCTCTTTGCAAAACTGAAATCTTTCACATCAGCTCAGCTCCCTACCTGGGTGTTCTATTTGGTTTAAGAACTGGAGGCATTTGATTATCAATACAAGTATCCTCTCAAAAGTGCCGCAATTTCCAAACAGTTCTCCCTAAAAGTAATGTTGAGATGTCTTCTCAAAGTCAAAGCTTCATGAAAACTAAGCACGTGGCAAAATTCCTTGAAAAAATAAACATGTACTTTTGCACGAAGGAGATGGGAAAAGGTAATATCTAAAATATACAGACAAAAGCATACAACAATGAGGATTTCCTGATTTGACAAATATACACAAGAATGCTTCTGAATTTTAATTTCTCTTTTCATGCTTCAATGTCATAGTGTTTGGGATACAAATCAGAACAGATATTATTGACAAACAATATGTCCATTTACAAGCTAAGCTAATCCTTTAAGTATATTTGTCATTGAGAAGTACCAAAATTTAGTACACATATATGTGTATATGTGTAACACAATATATGCTTTTTTCTGCTACTAACTGGCCAAAGCTTTGAACATGTGCATTTATATTTTACAGTTTTCAGTATGGTTAGTTTAAGAGTTTGAACTATATAACGTTCAGACATTATATTTTTGAAACTTTTTACTTCAGTGTATTTTCCAGTTGTGCTATATAATAAAGCAATAATGATATAAAATAAAATTTTCTTGCCGGGCGTGGTGGCGCAGGCCTGTAATCCCAGCACTGGGGAGGCTGAGGCAGGAGGATTGTTGTGAGTTCGAGACCAACCTGAGCTACAAAGTGAGCTTCAGGCCAACCTGAACTGCATAGTGAAACCCTGTCTCAAAAAGACAAAAAAAAAAAAATTTTCTTATAATAGTTTATAGTATTAGAATCAATAATATCCAAAGTCTTGACTGTCCACAAGGACTTCCCAACCAGATCCATCACCTTTAACAGTTTGTGAATCCATGAGTGTCTATAAGGATTAGAAAGAATTGTGTAGCAGGGCATGATGGTACAGGCCTGTCAACCCAGGTACTTAGGAGACTGAGGCAAGAGAATTCCAAGTTCCAGACCAGCTTGACAACTTGGTGAGATTCTGTTTCAAGACAAAATTTTTCAAAATAATGATGTAGTTCAGTGATAAGGCACTTACCCCTAGTACTACCACAAAAAAGAAAAGGAAGAATTTTATTTATTTATATTTATTTATTTATTTATTTATTTATTATTTTTATTTTTTTGTGCCTGTCTCAGCCCATCCTACGCGTGGGGCTGGTGCAACATGTGGTGCTGGGGCTCAAACTGTGGTCCCTGTGCTTGCCTAAGCTTGCCTAAGCAGGCTCTTTAGACCGCTAAGCTATCTCATCAGCCCAGGAAGAATTTTATATTGTACAGTTATGCATATATCTACTTTTATGTAAACTAGATTCCTGATGAGATTCATGACTCAAACAAGTTTAAGGATCATTTTTCTACAGTGGAAACACTGATAAGAAAGAACACTACAACTACCAAAGCAATTATTGCATTTACATTGTAGATATAAACATTGTTGTGTTTTACACACAACACTAGAAAGAGATTCTAATCCACATCTTCCCCTAAAAGTCTAGTGGCCCAGAGAAAGATAACCTGCATCTCTGGGCCCATCTGGACCTAAAAGTGCAGGAAACTCTGCCCACCTACCATGAGGAGCTACCTGGCCTGTGGTTCTTTTGTAGCTTCTCAAGCACATGTCATAAGCCCCAGTGCCTGTGCCACAAGCTTCACCCCTTTGTGATCTGTTTTTGAACCCTAATGCAGTTTTCCTTCAGATGGACGAAAAGGAGGATTCTTAAAGTGATTTAAGGGCACCAAATGCTATGCCAACTTCCACAAGGCAACACTTTCAGTTGTAAGAAATGGAGTTCTCAAGATTGGTTTTATCTGTAAGAATTTTATACCACCAGAAGAGTTTAAATTGCTTCTTCCAGCTATTGAAGTTGGTGAATTCATACCTTTGATAATCTTACAATTTTCTCTGGGAGACAGGTAGTTTATCTCAGCAATTATAAGAGTCAAGAACTTTAGAAAAAAATATGCTGATAGTGTCCTTGAGGTTGTCCTTTTCTGGAATACAAAAGAATCTTTTCTCACACTCCCACCTCCTACATGAGGCGTGGTCCTCATGTAGGTTCGCTATGTCAGGTTGCCACTCAGCTTATTGACTCTTACTAGCATTTTCAGGAGCCATCCACAGCAGATTAGAACAATGAATATTATTTTTTTTCAGTTCAGCCCCAAGTCTAAGAAATTAATTTCCATTTTGATAATCACAAGACTTCCCTTGGAAATATCAGTGACTGCACAAGCCGTGGCTGGATGAAGTGTAGGTGCTCCACCAGGTGAATAGAGTTGGGTTATGATTTCAATTGGAAGACGGTATTAAGTGATTATACGGTGCAGCAGACTTACCACTTTTACCAAGCCCTCGTCTATCCCAGCAGGCACAAGGATAGTCAGTCCTGGCCCAGAAAGCCTCCAAGGAGAACTTGGAATGCTTTAGGAAATCATGTTTGCAATTAAAGCACCAGTACTTTTCTTCCCATCACAGAATAAAAGCTGAATACCAGTTCTGAAACTTCATCTTTTTTATTTTTTTTTCTCATTTCAGTAAGCTGCTTAAGATCTTCTTGCATTCATTGACAGGATTTTGGGCCCATTCTGGTATTCTGGTGCACAACCGTTTAATTGTTAAATGCTAACAGGTTACAAGTGACTTAACAGACACCTTCAGATCCCAGACACACTATTCTAATTCTCCCACCACTCACATTCACAGGTGGCAGAGGATCAAATGTCAATCGGGACACCATGGTCTGCCTGCCTTTTAGTGGATGTCCTCAGATCGCTGGTGTGTCCTCTCCTTATCCCTATACTTGACATATGGCTGAGAAAATTAACAAATAAAAGAATAAATATGCAAGGCATCTGGAGTCTACTTGATTATTTGGATCTGTGGGACTGAAGCAGCTTTTTATTAATTATTTTATTAATAATATCAACTGTTTCATATTCTAAAATAAAATGAAATAAACACTATAAAATGCCAACATACAAGTATGTAATAAATATCAGTTGTCATTATATGAAAAGTAGGCTACAGGACAGAATTGTATATTAACTGCTCTCTGAGGTTGAAGTGATTTTGTTTTGAAAACTGAAGGTCAAGATACAGTTGGTTAGGCTGTCCTGGCTGGCTCTGCAACACCATGTTGTGAGATTTCTGAGAGCTGTCTGAATCAAAGTCTTTGTTTGGTTTTGGTTTTGGTACTCCAGAGGGTTTTGCGTGTGTGTGTGTGTGTGTGTGTGTGTGTGTGTGTGTGTGTGTGTCTATGGAACCAGGGATTGAACTCAGGCCCCTGAGATTGTCAGGTAAGCACTTGTTCCACTGAGCCATCTCCCATGTCCAAAGGACATTTCTGGGTGTTTTGTTTTGTTTTCATCTCCCCCACCCCCCAAAAAAGAACTAGGGATTGAACTTGCACTTGCCAGGCAAGCGCTTTTTCTACTGAGCTATCTCCCCAGCTCCTCCCAGAGGTAAATTTGGAAGCAGTCTCTCTGCCCTGCTCCAAGCGCTGCGTGGGAGGTACTGAGAACGCCTCGCCACACAGAGGCCTGGCGGAAGAACAGTAGTGGGCACAAGCGACTCCAAGTACGAGCAGACAGACTTTCTAGCCAGGTGATTAACTCTTCTGTAAAAGTAGTTCTCTCGTTCTGTAACACTTCTCCCATATTTTAATTTTATCAAAGTAAAACATGTACGGTGCATGGTTTTTAAAATAGTATAGTAGGAATTATAATGAAAACTCAGGGTCTCTTACACCAGCTTTCTCTTCATCTTTGTAAGACCCTCACATAAAAATCACTTTAAATGTTTTCTGTTCAGTGATTTTCTTCAAACCACCAGCTCAATGTTTTTTTAAGTGATACACCATGCACTGGGAAATATAGCTGTGGCTTTCTTGTGCTACTTTCCATACCTTTTCCTTTTTTTTTTTTTTTTTTTGTATTTTAGGAAAGGGTCTACAGGGTGTTGAGGGTCTCACTATTAGATTGGACTCATAGTGATCCATCCGCCTGTTTATAGCCTCCCAAGAGCTGGGATTACAGGCTTGAATGATTGCCTGTGCCCTGGGGGTGGAGCCAGCATAGCAAGCCCAGGGATCGAACCAAAGTCCCTGAGACTGCTTGCAGATGCTTTAATCCACTGAGCTATCTGGCCAGCCCTCCTTTTCCTAGTAACGTTACACCATTACTTTCACTTTCTACATGGTGCCTTTTTAACTTTTTTTTTCTTTTTTTTTGTGGAACCCAGGATTTGAACTCAGGCCCTTGCACTTGCCAGGGAAGCACTTATTCCACTGAGCCATGTCCCCAACCCCTGTCGCCTTTTTAATTTTAAGTAATACATTTTTATACTTATTTCCTTATCTATAAACCAAAGGAAATATCTAGCTTCATATTTTACCTCTCCTCCCATTTGAAACCATCCAAAGAATACTTTCTAGGCTGGCCAGATAGTTCAGCAGACTAAAGCCCCTGCTTAGGCAGATGCAGGGGCTGGGATTCGATTCAGGCATGCTGTGCCAGCCTTGTCCCTAGTGTGCCCTGAGATGGCAATTGAGATTGGGCATGCCTGTAATCCCAGCACTTGGGAGACTGAACACAGGTGGATCACTAGGAATCCTATCTACAAAGTGAGACCCTGTAGACCCTATACTAAATTAAAAAAGAAAAAGTACTTTCTGTATTTACCTTACCAAAACTGATGACGTTAGATTCTACATATTTAAATCAGAAAGCTTTTTTCTATACTTCTTGATCACTGGAATAAAAACTTGAAAAATCAATAGCGTTTTAAAATTGTGGTGACAAAGTTTTAGTGTAGCACAGTGATTTCCTCTTGTACAGTCTATTGTTTTTCTTGGAGTTTGTTATTACTTTGCTTTTTCCTGTGAGTTTTCTGTCATGTCTGCCCCTACAAATTTTTCAGATTCTCAAAAACATTGGTATGAAATCTTTGAAATTGTTTATCTAAATATCTCACTTTATGAAATTTCTTTTCAGTTCCAACCTAACAAATTTTTTTCTACATTGTCTGCACTACATGTCCTTTTTACTCTCTTTAATAGCTGATGTTTTCCTCATGGTCTTTCAAGCTATTTTTTTCTTCGATCACCTCCTGGGCCCTGTTTCCAATCTGCCTGAAGGCTGAAGATGTAAGAGGCAATTTTTCTGAGTTTTTCTCACCTAAGAATATCCATTATCATTTTTTAAGCTTTATCAGTAATTGGGCTGGACATACAATTCTAAGTTAATTTTTAAGAGATTTTAAGATATCCATTATTCTTTACTATTGCTGACTGATCCAACCTGCCTCTCGATCATTCAGAGTTCAGGCTTTTCCTCCACCCAAAGCTTCAGGATCTTCTCACTATCCTCAGCTTTCTGTAACTCTAAAAAAAAGTGGATCTCATGTGGATTTGCATCTCTTCATTGTTGTGACTGTTCAGTAGATAATTTCAATTTAATTATACATCCCCCTTCAGCACTAAGAAAACCCTGGAATTTCTCAGGTATTTTTCTCATCTGAAATTCTTACTAGTTGAAGTTGGACTCTAAAATTAGTGTTCTTTCTCTCTTGCATTTCCATTATATTTTCTTTATTTTAAGAAATTGACCTTTGAAGTTTACTTGACTTTATTGTTTATCCTTTCAATTAATATTACAGGTACACACACAAAACACACACACACACGCACACATATGTACACACACACATCCACTGATTCATTTTACCAGTGCATTATTTTGTCTAATATCTCTATAGTATTAACTAGAATTTTACAGTTTCATTGTTGTTATTGAATTACCTGTTTCCTGTAGAGTACTGCTATCTTTCCATTCTTTTGTAGTTCATTCATTTTGTAATAAATACTGTTCTTTCTGTCCCTCCCTCCCTTTCTTCTTCCCTCCCTCCCTCCCTCCCTCCCACTGCCCCTCTCATTTTTTAATTTAAAGATATTTTATTGGTACATTTCAGATATACATAGTGATAACATTCATGTTAGGGAAGATGTACCAGTACATGATGTATCTTGCTTCCCCCCCCATTCCCCGCTCCTCCCTGCAGCCTTTCTTCCCCTCCCTATTTATCAGTACATTTCCATTTTCTCTCTTCTATTTTTTCTTGTCTCTTCTTTCCTTTCCCCTTCCCCCTTCTCTAGTTCCCTTTCTCATTTAAACATCTTCTTCCCATTTCCTCATATCTATTAAATATTTTGGTTCTTATTCAAACTTTGGGTTTTTCACATTAAAGGAGAAGAGCGGTACTTTGTTTATTTAATTCATTTAAGAGTATGGTTTGAAGATGCAGCCCTATAGCCACAAATGTCTCAAGTTATGGCAAAGAAGTACTCCATTGTTTTAAGAAAACCTACACCTTTATCCATTCATTGATTGATGGGCTGTTAGAAAGATTTAGCTATTACAAACTGTGCTTCTATAAACATGAGTGTGCATACGTCATTGTGATAAGATGTTTTTAACTTGAGGGGGAAGAAAGAGAATAGCTAGGTTAAATGAAACCTCTAGTTTTAGTTTTTGAGGAATCTCTACAATGATTTCACAGTGGTTGACCATCCTATACTACCAACAGTGAAGAAGGTTTTTGTTTGTTTGTTTGTTGTTTTTGTTCTTTCCTCCACAGCTCTGCCAGCATTTGTTACTGGTTATTGTGGTACTAGGCATTGAGCTTGTGACCTTGAGCTTGCCAGGCAGGCACTTATGCCACTGAGCTACATTCCTGGCCCATGTTGACCAATTTAATTGATGATAGCCATTCTTTATGGAGTGAGATGGAAACTCAGTATTTTACTTTTTAAAAATGTTTAATTTACTACTTCAAACAGGCAGAAATACCTATTTAGACACCCACGAACAAACACACAGAAACACACAGAACACAACACATACACACACTCAAACACAGGATACCAACATCTTCACTGCAAAAAACGGCCTTGATACCTTTTCTGTTTCCTTAGTGTGTTGATTGTAACTGTATGTCTCCAATGAGTCTTCCTATATGCAAAAATGAAAATGACTTCATAATGCCGCCATGGTGACAGAATGTTAATGCGTCAAAGAAATTCTGAGCGAAACCTAGTGTTACATTTGAATAATATTTTCAACCGAATGTAAAAATGAATCTGCCCTATATGGTACTAATGACAGCTAAACTTAATTCCAATCAAAATTCATGGAAATAAATTCTCTAAAATTGTTTTTGTAAGGTAATGCACAATGTGAATTGCACACTCACAATGTACAGGCCCATACAACACATTCATCTTGGAATAAATCCTATCTCACTGCAAAAAAAAAAAAAGTTTAATTTTTTTCCATTTATGTATTTGGTACAGGGTCTCATTATGCAGATCAGACTGGTAGTGATCCTCCCATTTTCAACCTCCCCAGCGCTAGGATTACAGGCATGTGCTACTATGTCCCAACTCAGTTGCTGACTCAGGACACCCCAGGGGTTCTGGTAGCACTGTACATGGGACTGGGAATTGAAGCCTGGTCCCTGCCCTTGCAAAAGCAGGCACTTAATCCAATGAGCTATCTTGCCAATCATTCTCAGTGTTGTTTTAATTTAAATCTGTGACATGACCAATAATGTTGAGCATTTTTTAATGTTTATTTGCCACGTCTACTTTCTCATCTGAGACTTGTCTATTCAGTTCAGATGCCCATATTTGTTTTTGTTTTGTTTTTTGGGATACCAGGGATTGAACTCAGAACCTTGTGCTTGGCAGGCAAGCACTTATTCCACTGAGCTATCTCCCCGGTGGGATGCCCATATTTGGATTGGGTCTTTAAATTTGGGGCCTGACTTTTGTGTTTCTTTATATATTCTAAATATAAGTCCTTTGTGTTAGAGCAATTAGCTAAAAAAGTTTCCCACTCGGTCTCATCTCTCTGTTAGTGGTTTCTTTTGCTATATGAAAGCTTTTTAAGTAACAGCTTTTGACTCTTCGTGATAGTTCTTGTGTGGTTGGGATCTTGCTCATAAAGTCTTTGCTACCACTAATGTCTTTAAGAGGTCTACCTATTCTATTTCCCAATAGATTTAGTGTTTGTATTTTAATTTTTGGATCTTTTTTGCCTATGAGGAAATTCATAGCTGTGAATTCCTACATCACAAGACAGAACAAACTCAAATAAACAATTTAAGTTTGAATATCTTTTCTATTAATTTTATTGAGAAACAAATAGTAATGAGACAGTTTCAAAACAGGTTAGTAGGACAGTTATAATAATTAACACATCGCATATTATTGTCTTCATAGTAGTTATTCATAGTACAAGATGCAGATATGATATCCTGTCCACAAACACTATTAGAACAAATCTTTCTA
>PVKA01028049.1:0-29816 GCA_004027165.1 Ctenomys sociabilis
TTTCATAATGTTTTGGTATCATAGAAGGTGCATACGTGATATTATACTTACAGACATTATTACACCGTATGTCTCTTGTCAGTAAATAGAGTGTAGCTCTTTGCGTATCTTATTTTTTATACCTGAATTACATCAAAGATTCAATAATTAATACTTTCTACCTTGATATTTTCCTAGTGGTTGTCTATAGTACTAGAAGCCGACATAATATCCTATCCAACCACCATTAGTGCAAATCTTGCCTCTCATAGAATTATGTAGAAGCACGGCGTTATCTATCCCCACTGTACTGTCCATACACACACATCATGATTCTTCCTTTCTATACCCCTTCCTTAATCTACACGTGTCAAAGGTGGGCACTCCATTGTCATTCAACTAACTTAGGTGCTTGAACTTGACAACACAATCCAACACAGTTCAGCATTCCACAACAATGGTGAGTTATCCGAAGAAGTTGACCATAACCATTTACAGCTCAACTTAATGAACTATTCATTTTAAATATTCAGTCTTGCTAAATGATTAAGAAAAGGAAGCCAGAGTCAAAAATGGAAACGTTGACTGCACTGTCAGTTTTGCAGTTCTTCTTCCGTTTGTCCAAAAATTAATTTCCCCTCTCCAGGTTATATTTGTTAAAGTGTGTGAAAGTAGAATTGTGGTACCACGATAACACACTAGGAATACACTAAATTTCTAGTTGGGAAATACAGAAATTGAGAATATTGTGACTCAGCATTGCTAGGGGGACCAGGTTGGCCTCAAACCCCTATGTGGCCCAGCGTGGCCTCACACTCATGATCTTTGGCCTCCTCAGCAAGGGCTGGGGCTACAGGTATGCAACATGATGCCCCATGCCAGCTTCCTTTTCAATAGGAATTTCTCTCCAGATCTCTAAACTTGGTGAGGTTAATATAGTCCTCTTTTAGCTGATAACAGTAAATTAATAAACTACTTTAATAATAGTTATACTTTACATTGGTAGTAGGACTAGCTGCTTCTCAACTCAATGTACTAAATAGATAACATATTTTATCTCATTAGAATGAAGAATGAATACAGGTAAAGTATTCCTTATCTGAAGGGCTTGAGCGAGAAGTGTTTCAGATTTTTAGAATATTTCCATATTCATAATGAGACATATGAAAGATAAAACTCAAGCCTAAGTATGAAATTTAGTTTTGATTAATGAATACCTTATACATATAATTTGATGGTATATTTTTAATAATCTTTTGCATGAATCAAAGCTTCATGGTGTGGAGTTTTCAACCGATGCTGTCACATTGATGCTGAAGAAGATTTGGATTTTAGAGCATTTCAGATTTTTCAATTATGGATGCTTAATTTGGATTAATACTTTCATTTTAAGAATGAAGAAACTGAGATACTGAGTTAATTAATTTTTCCAGAACCACCCAAATGCTTGTGGTTCAGAGCCAGGATTTGAACTCAGCTCTGTAGAATGCCATTAATTGAGTCAATGAATGTTGATTACATGTTTGTTTAATTTAAAAATCAGTTGTTTTTCCTGTCACATTCTAGTAACAGAGAACTTCTAGGAAAGAAAAACTGTCTTCTTTTCCTGCAGAGAGTCATTGCAGCTTTATAGATTTGTGTTTTCCTAGGTGAAATTCTTGTTAATCACTTATAATGATGAGTTTATGTTGGTTTGATAAAGTTGCCTTATTTGGGAAGGCTAATTCATTGTATGTTCATACCAGACATTATTAGAGATGATTCACATGGCATCATCACTATTTGGGATTTAGAGGCTAGATTCCCACTTTGTGGGAAGTGATACTGATTGTGTGTTACATTAGTTTTCCATATGCCAACCTCTCACTGACCTAAGTGGCAGATGACACAATTTTTATTTTACACACCTCACAGCTAAAATGTGCAGTCAGGGACTTACCTAAGGCACACATCCCAAATCAGGTGGCTATCTTTCTATCATGCCTTTGCCTTTTATTTTCCATACCACTGTCCCATTGGTACTAGTGGCCTCCCATTCTCATTGGGGTTGATACACCATGGCCCATTGAGGAAAAGCCACATAATATGCTTTGCCCACTGAGTCCTAAAATGCTGCTGTCTCTTTTGTGTAGATTTAGATAATACCTTTTAGATTTGGGTTCAGTCCTGGAGTATTCTTGGTAATGAAAGAATAAACATCCAAGCACCAATTAGAAAACTGCTGTGGGCTACTTTCACCGACAGCAGCATTGTGGCTGAGGGTTAATCCTCTCATTGGGGTTCAGCCAAGTCCTCCCAGGGCTCAAAGAGAACGTGCTGTGTTTTTTTTTTTTTTTTTTTTTTTTTTTTTTTTTTTTTTTTTTTTTTTTTTTTTTTTTTTCTGTGTCAAGGAAAAGGTATCACAAGTCGGAGCAACAGCTAGACATTATCTATTTTATGTTGAGGATTTATAAAATTGCAGACTGTCTGGATTTAAATCTCCACTTTGCAATTTACCAGACATGTCAACTTGGCAAGTTAATTTACACCTCTCTGCTTCTACTTTTTACCTATCCAATGTGAAGATAATAACACCTATATCATTACATTTTTTGTAGATTTAATATGCTAATATACATTTTAAAATTAAACATAATATAGTATCCACCTCAGATAAAGTGCTGCTGTGTGTTTACTATATATTCCCTTTTGTGGAGTGATGGCATGTCCACTGAGTGTTTAGATGTCTCAACAAGACTCTTCACTTATGTTGACATGGGCTGCTAGTAAGTCTACAGAGGAAAAGCACTAATTGGTAGTTATTGCCAATTCCCATGGTGTAAATACTCCTGCAGTGGCCAAGATACAAGCTGACCCTTGAAATTAAAAGGAAATGCTGACAATTTGCTCTCATTAGATGGTAGCAGCTAGCTCCAGCATGATAGGCCACATAAATAGATCATCTGGGCTATAAGTTCATTAGAACAATTTCTAATTAGGAGGGCTTTCAGCTTACAGCTACCTCTTTTTCATTTGGTGTGACTCCATTATTTCAAGTGTCACATGATGGGGACCTCAGACAATAACTGATTGACCTGTTATTGGACAATTGAATTTTCCTTCCAGAAAGTTTGTACATTATTCTCTGTGTTTTAACTTGGTGGAGGTTGTACCAGTTATCATATAAATTGCAGGTCTTTCCAAGAAAGGTTTTGGATTTCCTCCTATTGAGGGTCCTGGAGTGACTTTTTCACTGACCTTTCTAAAGCTTACTTGTTAGCTCTTTTCTCTTCCTTGACTTAACCAAATATCCCTCTAATTCTTTTTTTCTTTGGTAAGTTAGCCAGAATGAACTTCTTTTTCTATAACTCAAAGAACCTAAGCAAAATATGTGTAGCAGCACATTGCTAGAATTCTTTCTCTGAGAATTATTGAACATGACCTTCTGTTGTTTGTACCAAATCTTCCAGAAATGGCAGTGAGGCAGGCAGCCCAGGCCCTTCTCAACAGTTCTGACTCAGCCATATTTCCTCCTTGGATTGGATTGGCCTTCAGTTTAGCTACCTTTGCCACCCATTTTTGAGTCCTAGTATGGATTTGAGGGTCCTCCTGGATTGTGTTTCTGTTTCATCACTCCAGCAGATAAATGAAAGGATAACCACCATACTTCCTGGTCTTCTCTGACTGTTCCTAAGGTGTGGTTTCATCCCTATGCACATTGCTTTAGAAATCCCACATAAGGATCAATGGAAGGAGCATTGTATGTCCTATTTCACGCTAGGCTCTTCTGGCCTCCTCAGATGTGTTTTTCTGGGTAAGTAATGTTTACCAACTCAGCTTTTCCCTCCCTTCTGGTCACTGAAGCCCCAGAAGAATAGACTCCTCCAGGAGCCTATTTGTGAAATAAGATTATTCTCTGCCAATATCTTGAGGATTCCTTATCTGAAATAGATGTTATCAAAGGAATAGTCACTTAATAAAAACAATTTGGCTCCACAATGATGTTTATAAGACAGTAAGCTTAGAAGCCTCAGCAATATTTAAGGAACTTTTAGAAAAAAAAAAGGTGACCCCTCTCTGTGCAAGTTGGGAATAAAAACTGTTTTCCAAACATGGCCTAGGTATAATAGTACTTAGAAATCAAATGAGTCCTTTCTAGGCTTTGAATGCCTAGAAATATGTCTTTGAAAAGAACCTATATCAGATTACCTAATTATGGTATCATATTAGTTTATTTAAATACTTTCAAAACCACTTAAGATCATTTTAATTTCAAACAGTAGAAAAGATATTGCCAAATTTAAAAAAAAAAAAAGAAGATTTTATTCTCTAGAAAATACATTGGCAATCTTTTTTCCTAAAAGATGTGTATCTTCAAGGGCCGGCGAGATCACTCAGCTGACTAAGTGCCTGCTTAGGGCCTGGGTTCAGTCCCCAGCACCACATGCCACTCTAACCCCACCCCCGGGTGAACTGAGCCAGCTACCAAATCCAGGCATGGTGGTGCATGTCTGTAATCCCACCCCTGGGGAGGCTGAAAATAGGAGGATCACTATGAGTCAGAACTACGGAGTGAGACCATGTACCAAATACACTTTACAAAAAGGTATGTATCTTCGTGTGTGTGTGCATACATGTTTGAAAATGTCAGCGCCAACTAATTCTGTGCCAGCCTTTGACTTAGTGCTTAGGAGCCACTGACTTTGACGATGTTTTCCCTCACTAGTGCTCCAATATCCCTGAAAGTTACACATCTGGAAATAGGTATAAAGAAGTAAGAGATAAACAGTTTTAAATGATCAAATCCTCTTTTCTTCAGGAACTCAGGTTTTCCAGCAACTTAGGCATGTAGAGCCCCTCCTTTCCTTCCAGAGCTCTTCTAATCCTACTCTCCCTTCCTGCCCTTTCCTCATCCTTCAGTGAAGCTTTCTCCCATCATCTGAGACCAAAAGACATTTCTTCCTGACTCTGACCAAATCCTTTAAGAAATGCCCAAGAATGTGAGATATGGGGTCACAGGTGAGAATTCCATGTCCACCTTTAAAAGTAGTCTATGGGCTGGCAAGATAGCTCAGCGGTCTAAAGCACCTGCTTAGGCAAGCTCTAAGGGACTGCGGTTCCATCCCCAGCACCACATGCCATGCCAGCCCCTTCCCCAGGGCGGGCTGAGCTGACCCCCCCCCCTGCAAAAAAAGAATCCGTGATGTGTAGCGAGACACTGTAATAAATAAATTTAAAAAAAAATAAAAATAAAAAATAAAAGTAGTCTAACTTTGGGCAGTCTAGTGAAATCTCAGTCTCAATGTGCTCAGCCTTAAAGCAAGGTTAAGTTTCTCTTCAAAAACTATTTTGAGAACTAAGTGAAACAATGTGCTTTAATTTTATCTTACATATTGATATGGTAGTCAAATGATAATTGTTGGCAGTTATTACCCTAACAATAGAGTCACTGATCACCCACTATTTATCATTTAGTTTATGATTTAAATGATCATGATTTTATTTTCTATACCAGAATCTAAGGCTTGCACACCTTATCTATTCCTGGCTGACCCTAGCACGTAATACATTGTTCTGCCATAGTAAATTCTCTCTGGCTATGGATGGACACTTAGACACTGGTTGACAGTGTGAGACTGCTGATCTCTTATGATATCACCCGGAAGTGTGCAGTCATCCTTGCAGATGCTTTTTTATTGGACTTCTCTTCATCTAGGCTTTGGAGAATCCCCTTAAGAGTTCTATAGCCTCATTCTTCTTTGCCTTTAGCCTTTTGTCCCGACTTGAAGTTCAAATGTAAACAAGTGGCTTGACTGCTGCTCTGTGGAGCTGGGCAGCCTCAAGGCTGTCCAGTGAGACAGATGATCTGCTTTCAAAGCAATCAGTTGACAGATTAGGATCGCAGGGAGTGGTAATCAGTGTCAGGTTGGAGTCTGGTCACCAGGATGTTGTCTCACTAAGTGGTTTTCCAGGTCTAAGGGCCCCTATGATGGGACTGAGTTCTGTCGCCTTTCTGGGCTGAGAGTCCCCTCCACCCACGTCCAATTTGTGTAAGAGGCTGTTCTGCACAGGAGTTTAATTGCCTCCAGTGGTCAGTCTTGAGTGCACACGGAATAATACCTGGATATTGTGGAGAGCCAGTTGTCTCAACGTTTTAAATTGTTGAGTGTATGAAGTAATAATAAGGCATTAAAATTCCCTGTAGATGCATGTTATAAGCAAGTAAATAAAACAAATCAATAAAGCTGTTTTTATTTTAGTAGCAATAGTGATGGTTGTCTCATTTGCACATTCATTCCTGGTACTGACTCTACAGTGGGTACTTGATGCACACATACTAAATGGGCTAAAGGAACTGAAGGAGAGGACTCTTAGCATTGGCCTTTCTTGGTCTTGTTTTTGTGGCCAATTAAACAGACACCCCAAGGAGGAGCTTGTTCAGTTCAATTGCCTCAGGTTGGGCTTCAAAATTCCAGATAAAAATGTTCCTACTTCCAGTGATCACTCCTTCTGGGATGGAAATTTTATTTCTGTGAGCCACAGGCCACCCATACTGTAAATCTGAGACTGCTTTCTATACCATTGTGTCTTGGGCTGGTTCCCTCACAATTCTTTCCAGATGTGGAGCGATTTCAGGTAGTTTACCAGACTCTCACTCTGCATCCATTGTCTGGTTTTGCACTCCCTCACCCTCTGAGAAGGCATACTCTGAAACTATTCTCCCGTATTGTATTCAAGCAAGCAGAAATGTCATGAAACTTATAGATGAAACCTCTCATTATTTCTGAATTG
This sequence comes from Ctenomys sociabilis, assembly GCA_004027165.1. Lineage (NCBI taxonomy): Eukaryota > Metazoa > Chordata > Mammalia > Rodentia > Ctenomyidae > Ctenomys > Ctenomys sociabilis. Next base: position 6,751 of record PVKA01028049.1, read on the forward strand.
TTTAGCTGTTTGATATGGATATCTCTTGAGTCAATTGCTCAGTGATGTAGTACTTAAAGTACATATGTGGAGATGCATGGTTTTATACTTTTGTACTTCGGGCTTTAAAATTAATTTATATCATTGAATGTGCTCTTGTGCCATCTTTAAGTTTCTTCATAGGATACACTGGTGCATACTCACCAGAAAAATGACCAGGGACATTGGCTTTTCGATCTGTTGACACATATGGCAAATGGTTAGCAAGTGTGCTTTAGATGGGCTCCTGGTGCTGTCATGATGGCATGATGGCCACTGCTGCAGTTCTGTTAAGCTACAATACAGCTGGTCTCACTTCTTTCCCTCATAATGTTGAAGTGTATATTTCTAATCTGGCCTTTAGATCATTTCCTGAAATATGTTGGCCCTGGTGTACAAGTTACCAGGTTAAACGCTGCTTTGAACTTGCAACCTGTTTTATTCTGGGTGCTCTTCTACCTGAGCCTTGCCAAGCAGAGAAAGGCTGAGACCTTGATTAATTCGGAGGCAAATCTGTATCTAAGGAGTGACCTGTTATAAAACAAAACAAAAAAAAAAAGAAAGAAAGAACAAAAGAGCATGTAAAACCCAGACACCTAAAGCCAGAGCACCTAGTGCTTGTCACTGGGCCCTCAGGCAGCTCTGTCCTATGGCAATGATAAAGTGATGGTTTGATAAATGATCGCTTGAGTCTTGGCTTTTATCAAAGAACAATGTCAGTGGGATTAGAGTGTGAAATGGAAGTGTTCATTTCTATCTGTCCTATAGCTAATGCTTTTTTCTTTTATGTTTATAAGCCCATTTTGGATACTTTTAAAAACATAGAATTATAGAACTGGAACTATTAAAGAAAAATAAGAAAATGGCAGTATTTATTGCAATGGCCACAAGATGGCAGACCTAAAACCCAAACGTCTCCAAATAGAAGAGACAGCACATGAGGAATTACATCTTTAAGGGTACTCAGAAAACCAGCCAGCAGCTTCCCCAAAGAAAAGTTTTCAAGGTTGTAAATTAGTATCTAGTAATTTGGCAGGCAAAACGAAAGTCAGCAGCTTGGAATTGGACTCCTGTTTCATTCTTCTCCCCAGCGAGAAGCACGCCTCCCAGACACTGGTCTTCTGCGCGCAGCGCCTTCACCCACCACATGTAGGGCAAACTGTTCGCAGAAGCTCAGCGGCTCTTTTGGAGGACCTCCCCCCAGCAAACTCAATTTTACGTGTTTCTCTCTACCAAGATTTGTTCTATGGAAACTTAATTTGATTTGTTAAAGTTCTGTGTGAACGAAATTCTAAACTGGGTCCTGTTTTGCATGTATCTTCCTCACAGCAATAATGTACCCATCTATTTTGTTGTTCATCAGTTTAGCTTGTGGGAATATTCTCTTGCGTGTAAGCAAAAGAAGATCTGATGTAATGTTAAATATCCAAATTAAGAAACACTTAGCTTACAATATAGTCCAGAATTTGCTTCTCTGTAAAAACAAAACAAACAAACAAAAAAAAAAAACACTAACTAATAAATCTTAGTAGTTTTAAATGTGCAGTAGAAGGAAAATTAAAATATATTCTGTTAGGGAAATGTAGGTATACACTTGCAAAAGCATATATACACCTCGCCACTAAAAAAAAACCCAAAAAAACAAAGATTGCCTGGATGCCCTGGAGGCCAAACAGTGGCAAACATTGGTAATTGTGTATTTCTAACCAAAAAGTTAATTCAGTGGAGTAAGTCCCTTGACAGTAACTGATCACCCATGGACAGTGGGTTCAGTTTAGGTGGACATCAGGCAAAGCCCTGTCCCACAATGGCGTCCGGATGCATTTGGTTTTCTCATTATCCATAAACAGTAGCCTCCCAGGGATGCTGATTGAGTGCATTTCCCATAGAAACCTCACTGACAGAGCTGAACAGTCAACAGAGAAGCCTTCTTGTCACTGAGTGGGAATAGCAAAAGTGAACATGGGTCATCACTCCACAGTCCACACTGACACAAGGTCTTGTACTGGGTATTGCAAGTCCATTTCATTCATCCCCTTTGCTTTCAAACTTTACCAATTTTTAAGAGATACTTTTTTTTTTTTTTTTGAGACAGGGTCTCACTATGCAGTTCAGGCTGGCCTTAAGCTCACTTTGTAGCTCAGGCTGGTCTCGAACTCACAACAATCCTCCTGCCTCAGCCTCCCGAGTGCTGGGATTACAGGCCTGCGCCACCACGCCCGGCTTAAGAGATACTTTTTAATGGAAGAAATTTTTGAAGTTGTTTGACATTGTGCACTTGACCCTGACTTTTAAAGTGTTGGGTTGCCTTTTGGAGTGTGTTTTCCTTCTTCATGCTGTGCGAAATCACATCCGGCCTACCACTGTGTGGCCCTTGGGCTGGAATAACAATGAACAGTTATTGACCACGTCAGGCCTTGCTGTCTGGGATGCAACTCTTCTATGGTCAACAGATATTTTTCCACACTCAGAATCTGTGTTCTCCTTTAAGATGGTTTGTGAAACAGATTTCGGCTCATGAAAGTCAAATGTGCAGTTTAACAGAAACCAGTTTTAGGGGAATCTTTGAAAGTTGTCCTTAAGAGACTCATTAATTAATGTGTTTAGATACATTTCATACAAAGAGGAGCCCAGTTTAAAATAACACAAAACTTTCAAGTCTTTAAATTTGGTGGTGTCCATATTAGGTTATAATGAGCAATTGTCCACATACATTGTGTGATTGTCAGGCACTGAACAAAATCTTTATAAGCTTTGTTAAAATGTCTGGAAAAGAAAGTTACTATTATTTTTAAAGTTTATTTAAATTCAATATAAGTTTCAAAGATAGCAGGTAGTTTACCCAGAGTCACAGAAAGGAAACCTATTGCTAAATTTCTCAGATACATTTAATATGATTGAAAAGTTTAGACACTGAAAATTGATACCTTCTCTGGAAGACCTGAGTGAACTCTACTTGTGTGGCTAAGTTAAAAAGATTATAATAAGCTAAGGTGCTCAAAAGAAATCCCCCTCATCCCTTTGTCCCTCATTCTCTTTTTTCTTTTCTTTCCTCCTTTCAGATCCAACACAGTTTTCAATCATGACTCACACATAACCAGGGTTAAGACCCAGACCTTCCGTCTCTTGTCTCCTGTTTGTCAATTCCCAAAAAGGCTGGGAGTTGGCAAAGTCATTTAGAATGAGAGCAGAAGCTCTTCTTGACATATATCTTCTTATGGCCTTGCACATTTTCCATGTGGGGAAATCAGTTCACTTCACATTTGCAAACACACCCTTGTAGCAAAATGCTTCTGGTGCTGGCATTGCCATTTCTTAGGATCCTGAAGCAATGTTGGCATCTGTGAGCTAGTTTTTTAGCCAGTTGCACTTGGTGGAACCTATGCAGAGGGCCAGCTGCCTCTCTGGATCTTATGAGCTAGGTGTCAGGTAGAATTGGTGTCGAGAGCAAAGGACTTCCACAAGAGTCTGTGTGTACTCTGTGTTAGGAAATTCCAGTTGTATGCTATTAGGTTTCAAAGACAGAATTCTCTGTAATTGGGGTAAACTATTTTTTGAGGTCAGTTTTAGGTGGGCAACAGAGAGCAAGCCACATGAAGGAGTCTGGGCTGCCAAAGGCTGACCTCTATGGATCTGGTGTATTCTTTGTCCTCGTTGAGGCTGATGTTTGTTCAAATATATCTCATGTGGTGGGCTGCACCTCATGCAGGCTGCTTAGCTTTCTCTGTGGGCTCTTCTGCTCACATCACATACCACTGTGCTGGCAGGCAGGCTATTTGCTATTCATTGATATCAAAGAATTTTTCTTTCTCAAGATTCTGCTTGAAAATATACTTTCTATAATTGAGGCAGATGAAGTCTGTCTCAAGGTCTGATCCCAGCAAACCTACACCCAGCTGTCCAACTAGGGTGCGACACATGCTGTTTTGAATAGAGAATCTTAAGCTCTTTCCTCACTCTCTGTCTTAAGTTACCTCCTACTGAACTCACAGTTGAAGATTCAGGGTCATGAGTGAAAGAAAACAGTAATTAATTGGGAAAAGTTGATTGGGCACATTTTTTTTTTTTTTCCCACAGTCCGATTGGAATATGACTGCCTAGGGTTGAGCACCATACATAATGTAGGTTTGTCCTCCTATGTCATTATCCAAACACTGCTTCATGGAATGCATTTTTTCCAAGCATCTGCTTTTATAATTGAATGTGTTCCTAAAGATGGGTCAGCTAAATAAAACAAGAGCCCTTGAGAAAAAATTGTGTCCCTGCTTCTGCCCCAGCCAATTTATAATAGTCCCTCATTGGCTTGCTTCATTTGCAGCTCCTAAAATTAATTTTAGATCTCCTCTCAGAGCTCGAATCATCATTAATAGAATGACAACAATGGGGATTGAAACAGAAATGTTTACAGAGCTCCCTTTTAAATCCATGGTGGTAAGTGTCTTGGTCACGTATCACCACCAGTGGATCTTGGAGAGCTCCGTGAGGGTTGGTCACAGGCAATATGCAAGACAAGGCATATTTGTGTCAGCATTGGATGTTTTTCAGGACTCTTTTGCTGTAGTCCAGGAATTTTTTTTCAGGGTGGTTCAGACCATTTTTTTGGTGTCTTATTAGCTGTGTCTTGACTACCTCCTTCAAGCTGAATGACAACTTAGGGTTATTAAATGTGTTCTTGCCCATACTTGTAGCCATTGTTAACCCCGACTAAATGCGTGGGAGAGCATAAAATCCCCTAGCGTCCTCCATTGTTGCCCATATTTGTTAAAGAAATTATTTCCCTTGACATTTGTTTAGGCTGCACTTTGATAAAATGCTGTCTATGATCCACTTTCTTAACTTGGCATTCAGCAGACTCCTATTGATTTATTTCTCTTTGTACTATCTTATCTTTCTTCCTAGCCTATTTGGGCTTCCTTTTCATATTTTAAACTATATTCTGGGGCATAGACAGATCACCTTAGTAACTGTATACTAGAGCATGGCAGTGTCCTAGAGATAATTTTGCAAATCTTCAATATATACTTTATTCAGTATATGTACTTTGAAGATAGTTAGCCCCAATCACTGGTGTTTATGTGTCATTCTCATGTTATTTATGAAAAAGCAAAAAGAATAGATTAGTTCTGAAATTATTTCATATAATCAGAATTCTTTTCATGTTGATTGGATAATAATACTTTCTAAATTTATTGGGCAAAATAAAATTTTTCTTTATATTCTAACTTATATTCAAATGTCTTGTTTCTACTCTTTACATTGAACCTTCTATTTTTTTAAATGATGGATTAAAACTGTAAATGAAGGAGAAACTAGGATAAGAGAAAGGAGAAAAGAAGGAATGGAAAAGTTAAAAAAATACATATATATGTGTGTGTGCATATGTGTACATAAACATAGCTATGCTACTGACTTTTATTATTTCATTGAAAAGAAACACTTGTGCTTATATCATTTGATCAATTTTTCATGCCTATATCTTATAATCTAAACAACTGCTTTGAAGAAAACAGTAAGCAATATACTAACCATTGTTGTATTCCTACTATCATTTTTGAAACTTTGTATCATTGTTTTTATTCTCTAAAAAAATGAATAAAACTACAGATATCTGCCACTTGCCCTAGATTATGAATGGCTGAACCAAAATTTCCCATGGTGGTAGTGAAATATTTTAATTTATTCCAACACTGGGCATTTTCACAAAGCAGGGCTGTGTCACATGGTTTTTTGCGAGGTAGTTTTCATTAGATATTTAGAGTTAAAATATCAGCAACTTAGCTCACAGGAATTGTAAAGGTATACAGTCTGATGAAGGGTCACAAAATGAAGCTAATCTTATAAAAATTATTATTATTATAAAATTATATTATTATATATTGCATTATTATACAAATTATATTTATTAACTCCCACTCTAAAAAACACCTAACTTTAGAACAGGGATAATAAGAATTAGCTCACAGTGATTTAAATTATTAGTTAAATTGTACCACCTTAATAGAGAGTTCTTTTCCTCATTTTATAAAACATTGTTTCATATAAACAAAGTTAATGGCTTTCTGTCAACTCAGATCTTAAGGTTGGCTTAACCTGGATCCTTTTACAAATAGATGACAGCCAGGGATGTCTCAACATATGCAAAAACCCTTCCAAATATCCAAAAGTGTGAAATGTCCCCACTTTTCTAATAGTATATACCTGGTGATCTTTTGCTATTTAGTCCTTGATTTAAATAGACTAGAGTTATTGAGTGTGCATCTGAAAGTAGTTTTAGGAGAAATCATTAGTTTGGAGCCAGTATTTAAATGAAGATTTCAAGCTATTTATGGTTTTTGTTACACCTTTTGGGAGTTCTATATTTGTGTAATGGTGGTATTTGTAAAATAGGTTTGTGAATGCAAAGCAAATACCATGACAAAAACAAAAAGTGGAAAAGATTGTGAAGAACAAAATGGATTATTCTGTTTGTATATGAATATTAATGAGTGACTAAATAGACTTTTTAAAAATGGTTTTAAATGTTTAAATGTATGTTTTTGAGGTTTGTGGAAGTCTAACAATTAGGAATAATTTAGTTTGGAGGTATATTTGGTGATAATATCTATGAAGGGTTGGAAATGTATTCATTTCTAAAAGTAAAGTAAGAATTAAAATTAATTGGGATGGGAGGTGGCATTTTGAGAGGAGAAATGACTATTAAATGCTTAAACGCCTAAATTACAAAGTTATAAGAAAAATCAAGTCTAACATAGATAGTCTTTGGATTGTTGATGCCACTTAATGGTTATTAAAGCTGTTAAGTGCCAAATTTTGGTTGAAGCGGCAAATGGGTTAAAGGGGTCCAAGAGTAAGCATGGGGAGTTTAGTTAGATTACTGCAGCTTTTTAAATGAGAGTTGATCTAGATTGTTCCAGTAGTTGTATGCATGTGGAAGTTTGTGTGTGTGTACCTATCTGAGCATAACAAATGAAGCCAAATAGAAATAACCAGAGTGAAAAAATGAGACACTTTTGCCTTTGATAAGCTTTTAAAGCATGTGCTGGCCATTGACTTGGTGACTGAAGAGGCTTGTTTATAATTTTTAAATGCTTGCTCTTATGATAGTTTGTGGGAGGTATAAGGAAAAAGACAAAAAAAGTGAAAGATAAGCTTATCCATCCTACCATAGTGGAATGATGATGATTATGTTTGATGTATTTGCTTCTAATTTTTCCCCTGTGAGTTTAGAGATCTTACTGGATAAATATGTGTGTCTGAGAAGGATCTGAGATTTTTTCCTACTGGTTAGCTACTATAGTATACCAGCAGGTTAGCTACTATAGTATAATGTGTATAAAAAATAAGAGAATTCTGGGCCAAACTGGGTTTTATTACTTATAACACAGAGAGCAACGCTTGTGTATTCATATTGATTACCCTTGCTCATATTCCGTGGAGATCTGGTGGTAAGCCAGATGAATGTGCTGTTGATTGCTTTATGAAGACCAACACTAAGGGAACTTGAATATTTTAGGATGGGCGCTACCATGCCTGCCCTTTCTTCTGGAAAGAAGCACCTTATGCAGGGCAGTAAATATGTCTATCAAAGGGAGATAGCACCTCTATTTCATGAACTGATCACTATACAACACAACTGTCCTTGAAAGATTTTAGAACAGAAGATAATCATGCCTTTGCTTTTTTTCCCCCTGTATTTTAGGGAAGGACCTACAGGGTGTTCAGGGTCTTACTACTAGATCAGACTCATAGTGGTTCTCCTGTTTAAGGATTACAAGTGTGTGTCACCATGCCCAGTCTCAATTGCCATTTCAGTGTGCTCCAGGGGCGGGGCCAGCATGGCTGGTCCAGGGATCAAACCCCAGACCCCTGTGCCTGCTTGCAGGAGCTTTAATTTGCTGAACTATTTGGCCAGCCCACCTTTGCTCTTAAGATGTATAGAAACATGAAAGCCTCATGGAGAACAGAACCTTACTTTAGTAAGATAATTATCAGCATTTAAAATGGCCATATATAAAAAAAATCAGTCATAGAGAGGCAGCACAGTTTACCATCAATTCCTGATTTTCCTAACATTGGTCTTTTAGATAGTTTCTATGCAAAAAACTTCACTTACACATTTCAGTTTGGGGCAAAGAATGTATAATATTACAGTCACCTTGTGTGTGTTGTAGCTAAATATGGAGCACATAGCAAATGGTGTCTCCCTGACTTGAAGTTGACTCAATCTCTCCAGTTCAGCCTTCTGTGTAAATAGCACTGGCTGGGTGTGGTGAGCATGTCTGTCATCTCTAAGTTGTTATCCAGGGGAGACAGGCTCTGTAGACCCAAATATTAATGCTGCTATGGGTAGCCCATGCTGCACTGTTTCTCTGCTGGACAATGGAGATATTTTCTGACCTATTCTGCTTACTCATCCAACTACCTAATCCTTAAATAGGAGCTCTTCCTGCCTGGTATTAATGAGGCCCAAGAAAGTCCATTTAAATCCCTGTAGCACAATTGGAAAAAAGAATCTGAGATCCGAATACTGTAATGACCATCTTGTCCAAACATCTGGAGGAGGCCTGGTCTGGTGATAGAGATTGAGGAAAGACAAAAATAGGATAATGACTAGGTTTTTTTCCCCCTGAGACTTGCCTCCACAGGTTGTACCCAGTGTAGAGGCTTCCTTGGAGCTCTGAGATTTTCTAAGTACCTCAGTCTCATGCATGATACAAATGGTGGTGCTGGAGGAGGAATCAGTGAAGTACACCTAGAGAGCCATTTCCTATTCAACAAAATTTCAAAGAAAATTCCAGGTTAAAAAGTGTGACAGGCCAGAGAGATAGCTCAGTGGTCTAAGCACCTGCCTGGCAACTGCAAGAATCCAGGTTTAATTCCCAGTACCTCATGTTGTGCTCACCTGCCTTGTACATGCTGAGCTGGGTGGTGGTGCAAGCCTTTAATCCCAGCACTGGGGAGGCTAAAAAACAGGAGGATCACTATGCAGTCTGAGCTGCATAGTAAGACCCTGTACCAAAGACATTTTTAAAAAATAATTTTTAAAAATGTGTGACAAGTGTAGCCAAATTAGACACTAAAGATAGAAACAACTTTCAACTTCTCAGCAGACCATGACCACTGGGAAGGAGGCAAAGTGATCTAATCATTTTTTTTTTAATGAAAGTAAGACTAGTGATATCTTCAAAAATTTGTAAAATGCAGTCAGTGACTTTATTCTTTGAATCAATATTCTTGATGACCCCTTATGCTGCGGATTCTTCTAGAAGTTAGAAAATTGGTAAATAGACAGATGAAGTCCCAGTTTCAGAGAGCATCTAGTATACAAAGCAAACAAATAATAAATATCCAAGACCTTGTCACGTGAGGGAGTGTGTGATAGAAGACAAGAAACCATGTAGTTAGCAGATCTCTGACCAGGACTTAGGGAGAAAGTACAGAGCGCCATCTGAGTGAACAGAGAGAGAAGAGAGAGAACCCAGCCAAAACCACATTTGGCTGAAAGCTAGAGGGTGAGGAGCTGCACGGCAAGGGCAAAGCTGATGGAATGAGAACAGGGCAAGCCTCCACTAAATAAATTGAGAATGGATGAGGACCCTAGGAAATAGCCCCTCCTGTCTTCAAAATAGAATATTTAATGAAAAAGTAGTATTTGATGTTGAAATTGTTCCTAATTCTATAGGATTGCCTTGAGAACTAGAACCTTACTTCACAAATGGATTGATGGAGGGATGGATGGAGGGATAGGTGAACGTGTCTTAGAAATGAATTGATTGATTCTCTTTCCCTTTTCAATTGTAGCTGTGTGTGTGACACCATAGGAAGATGCCTCTCTCAGAAGATGCCATGTGCGAGTCTCAAGGACTTTAGCCCAAACTACTTTGTCCATTCTAAGAGTCAAGAAGGGAGTTTGTCTTAACCAGCATTTGTATTTCTTTCTCAGAGATCATAGCTTGTGGCTCATTTCCATTGTAACTGCCAGTTGTTTGTATGTTTTTTCTCTTTATTAAAATGATCACAATGATCTTTGTTTTTACCAGACAGGAAGCACTTCTTGCGGCAATCAGTGAAAAAGATGCAAATATTGCCTTGCTGGAATTGTCTGCCTCCAAAAAGAAAAAGACACAGGAAGAAGTTATGGCCCTCAAGCGGGAGAAGGACCGACTAGTGCATCAGTTAAAGCAGCAGGTGGGGCCTCCTGCATGAAAGGTGTGTTTTGCTGGGCCTGGGGCCTTGGGTGCTTTCTCTAGAGTTAGCCACTCTTCATTTTCCCATATCCATCCTGTGGGCTCAGGCAGCTAAAACCAGGTAGGAACAAAATGGGCCAGTCTGGTGCTACAACATGATTTGATTGCTTTCCTGTGTCGGTTGTGCATGTGGCTGGGCTTATGTGGTTCGCAATCAGCGCTGTGTTTCTTTTATATTAGCATCATCTCCCCAGAAATAACTCTCAGCTCTCTTCCTTCCAGTGGACTTTGACTTTTAAATAAATTCTGAAACAGTTCCCAGTTAAATTCTGGGTACCTTCTTTTCTGTTGGACCTGTGACCTTCTGTTTCTGTCTTGCCCACTTCCTAGCCTGTGTAAATAACTCCCTTCATCCACTTCTTTAAGTTTCTTTCTCTCTATACTTCCAACTTGGGTTCTTCAACATTTTTCTCCAAGACATTTGAGTAAAGGAACAGCTCCTAGCCCCTAGTACTATAGACTAGGCTTAGAACCTCATGGCCATTGTTCAATCTAATTTTTTAAATTCCCTTTTTGTGCCATTTTCCTGTGCTTTCTCTTCTCTCGGCCATTACATTTGTTTTCATGGACAACGAAGGAAAGGCATAGGCCAACTTGTGCCTAAAGTTCTTTGCCTTTTAGAGGGGCTTCTGGGAGTGGTTTAAAATGGAAATAATTGCGCCCTACAGATTACAGATATTATTTCTCCTCCATATATAACTTGGAGAATTTCATAGAATGCTGGCAGTTCACTCAGATTCTGACTTCATTATGAAATTTGCTCAGCTCACTGGCCTCTAGGCTCATAAGGTGGCTGCCTATCCTAGCCGGAGCAACATATAGCTCCAGAGCTCTCTGAGTAACACAGGGTTACTCTGTAGAGTATCCATAATGATGTGCATCCCTGGTCATGACTCTGCCTGCTAGCTAGGGCGAGCTGTATTATGCACAGTGTGTAGGATGAGTGGAAGAGATGCCTGAAGGAACAAAACCCCTTAACTTACAATGGTGCTAACCTTTCCCTCCTCAGGAAGGAAAAGGGATCTGTTAGCCCTAAACCAGTTCATTTTTCACGGGGCTGCCTTGCTGAAAGACAGACTGCTGCCATGCCTGGGTCCTCTCCTGAGAGGGAGGCTCTCAGTTGCTGCCAAACATTGGGGTCATTCCACAGAGTGGCATGCCTCGCTACCGCTGGCCCAGGGGTAGGGGTAGGGGACTGCTTCCATCAGACTTCTTTGTTTGGGGCTGTGCATCTTCAACACTGGATTTTTCTACCCACTTCACCCCAGAAGGTCAAAATGAGCTTCCTCCTCTCTTTTCCTCCAATTCTTTCCTTGTACTCCCTGCAAACTCCCCTCCTGCACCTAATCTTTGCAGCTTTCTCCCACAGGTGTATAGACCTAAGAAACAGCCCCTGAGCTCGAATATACCATGCACTTGTGATGCTGGCTACAGCCCAGATATTACGGCCAAGTACCACGGGTCCAGCTCCGATGTATACATGATGCAAAGGTCTCAGGTCAGTCAGCTGCTAAGGAGATGCTCTCCCCCAACAGGGGACCTGGGGATGCATAAGAGCTATATCCTACTCTGACCTTCACTTCTTCTGATAATCTGTAGTGTTCAGTGGCCACAGAGTTGAAGACCATAGGTGACAGCATCATACAATGTTCTGCAGGGTAATTGCATTTACTGTGTGGTTGCAGTAGTTCCTAGCTTGGCAGCTACCTTACAGGGTCGGGCCTTCTGAGCTGGCCTTGGGTGGTGCAAAGCCGAACAGCCAGGGGCATTGCTGTCAGTCAGAGTGCATTATTCAGAGTGGATTTTTTCTTCCTTTCTCTTAGACACACATATCTACCTCTACTTATCCCACTAAGGATTTTTTGAAGGTTTCTTTCTTCTTTTCTAAGCGTCATGAAAATGCACTCCTCCATTCCAGTAAGGATCAAGTGTAGCCCTTCAGTTTACTCCTGGGAAACTGCACAAAGCCTTCATTCTTTGCAACAGGCTTGGTTTTCCGTATCATGGGGCACATTTGGGAAATCCCAGCTGTGCAGAGTTAGGCCCCTGCCTGGTCCGAGGCGGGATCTGAAGAGCTGCTGTAGAGAAAGAGGCAGTGAAGCAAGAGACTGGGCTCTGTGGTGACATAGCTTAGGTCTGAAATCTTTGTATGTTATCCACCAAAGCGCAAGAGAAACCTCATTCATTTAACTGCCTTTGCTGCAATTGGTAATGAGCCTAACAACGGTGGCTAATCTGCTTATAAAAGCAGCTCCCTTTTGCTGAGTGTTTGCTGAGGCTGAGACTGTTCTCAGGTTCTTCCAGAGATCTTGGCTGCCAGTCATCATCGCCACCCAGCACGTGGGGTGGAACTCAGACTTTCAGTGTGGAATACTGAACCAGCCTAGAGACGCACAACTGGAAGTGACATGCCTCAGGTTTTAGTCTCCCTGACTCCACATTGCACATAAGGTTTAGGAACAAAATCACAGTGATAAAAACCAGCAGACATTGTGAGGTTCTTTGATCTTCATAAACCTGATTCAGATACCCAAAAACCCAGTTAAGGAGCCAAGAACTCTAAATACTTACAGAGTTCTGCCTGGAGTTCTTAGGCATAGATTACTATTTGACCACATAGAGGGTAATTATTAATAATTGTGAGCTTACCACTGATGAGGCATGGGTCTAAAGCATATATTAACTGATCAACTCCTAACAAAACTAAGAGGCTGATGCTCTTATAGTGAAAAGGTGATGATCCAGAGATCACCACCTTTTCACTATAAGAAATATGTGAGAAGTATTGCTTACTTCTCATAGTTGGACATATGCTGATGTTTGTTAGAGACCCTTTACCAATCTTAAGTGAATTTCACAGATGTCATCCACAATTGAATTGCTTAGACTGACTTTTGTTTCTCAGTCTTGTTTCTGGATATTTATTGACACTTCCCTGGACCTCAGTTTGTTCGATGTATTAGGGTAATAACATGATCCAAAGAGTTACTTTGATGTGCAGTGTGTACAGTGTTTTGCACATGCCTGGTATAAATGAGCTGTTATTTAGGCCACTAATGCTAATTAATGTCACAACTAATCCTTAAAGGTAGTCTAATTTTTATTTCATCTTTGCTGTTTAGCACACAGCTGGAGGTTATAACTCATTGAGGACATTCTGTTGCATTACAGCAGCAAGAGCAGACAGATGTTGGTACTGAAGCCTTCCTACTCCTCTTCTCTAAAAATCAAGCATTAGTGGAATAGTAGCAGACATGTTAGGCACTTTAGCCCCCAGTCCCAGCTTGTACCACAGAGGCTCATAGCACTTATTAAGTTTGCCTGGTCTGTGTGTGCAGCCATGGATACATGAGTCAGGAAGGACAAGACCCAGGCGTCAGTTGTCTTCCTCTGCATGGCTGCCTTGGAAGAGCAGAGCTCTTTTAGGGTCCAGCCATCTGAAGGGAGTGGCATGGGCTGACCTGTTCATTTTCAATGTGGATAGTCAGACCAACTGGCTTTGAAAGATGTCCTGTGCTTCAGGCTTCCTATGGAGCTTAAATTATTTTATGCAGAAAATCTCTCCATTGACTGACACCATTTCCAATCCACTATAGGCACACTCAAAAAAAAAAAAAAAAAAAAGGGTGATACGTTTACCACACAGCAAGGACTATGTCAAATGATTTATATAAGTTTACGAACCAGGCTGGCAATATAGCTCCATAGTAGGAAGTTTGTCTAGCATGCTCCAGGCCTTTGGTTTGATCCATAGAACTGGAAGGAAAAAAAAAGAACTAAAAGCTTACAGACATCTCATATTCTCCCCTTGGTCAACCAGCCAATATATTATGTACTTCCTATGGGCCTGGTTTTCTGCCAAGTGTGAGGATTCACCCATGACAGGTATTCTTTCTGCTGAGGCAAGAAAAGCATCATCCTCATATTTTAATTTATCAGACCAAGGTTCCAAGAGGCCATATGGCTTAAACACTATTATACCACTTTTTCATGCTGAGCAGAGTTGGGTTCAGGCTAGAGGAGTGTTGAGACTTCGCTGTTGGCTAAACTGAACACTACCTTCCTAAATCAGCACTGTCAGCTATGGGTTAGTTCCCATGTCTCACAGACATCATTAGGGACATCCACTTCTGGTGTCAGCCTGCTCAGGAGAGGCAAGGAGCTAGGCAAGACCAAGTGTTGTGTTGGAATGAAACTCAGCAGGTGTTTACTGCATGTTGACTTTGTATTATAGTGGTAGACATTGTGAGTATACATCAGTGACCAAAATAAATACCCTTTGCTCATGGAGCTTAATTTTAATGGAGGGAGAAGAATCAATAAACAGTGAATGTAATCAAGAAATTATGAGTTGCAGAAAAGGAAAATATGGATAAGGGAAAAGAAAAGAAGGGCTGGTAATGCCTCAGAAAGGAACTGATAGGAAGAACCTCTGGGGAAGGGTATTTGGGTAGAGGCTGGAAGGTGAAAGAGTGAGCCGGGTGGACATTTAGGAGAAGAATGTTCCAGCGGAGGTAGTAGCCAATGCAGACTCTGTAAGGCAGGAGCCTGCCGTGTATCTCCAGAGCAGCAGCAACCAGTGCCGCTGCTATGAGTGGGTGAGAAAGTGAGAAGTAGACCATGTAGAACCTTGGCCAGCCTGCCCAGAGTGGAGTATGCAGAGGTGGATACTTACCTGATAGCCTCAGAGGCAGGAGGGCTCCCGTGTGAGGTGGCCCTCCCGCTGATGGCCACTCTGGATTGTCTAATTAAGACTGCCCTGGCAAGCCCATGCTTTTACTCCCACTCTCTACCTCCTAAGGAGTTCCAGAGGCTTCTCATACATTTTTGAGATGCATTGCCACCGATATTGGAGCCACAAAGAACTTCTGCCAGAATCTGCTCATCACATGAGACTTTCAGGTAGAGTGAGAGCAGTGGCCTTTGACAAAATGCAACTTTCTGACAGCCTCATTGGCATGCCATGGGAGCCCTCATGCTGTCTTCCTACCTGTATGAAGGTCACTCCCACACCATCTCCTTTCCACAGTGTTTCCTGTGCCTATGTGCATAGCTGCTCTCCACACCAAGCCGACCATTCCACACTTCACTGAGCAGAAGACTAATCTTCTCCAAAGACAAATCTCGTGTTATCATCCTCTAGCTCTCATTGATAGAAGCCCTTTTTTGGCTCCCTTAAGTGTCAAAGACAGATCAACTCAGTACAGTCTCCTTGCAATTCCCAATCCCTCTGCCTGAATGCTTTTCCCTTTTTTCTTCACCTAATTAATGCCTTCATATCCAGTCTTAGACTAACATCACTCCCACAGAGAACCTTACGGAACTTTTTTCTATTAAATCAAATCTTCCCTTCAAACTTCAACCTTCAAACTACATTCATTTCCATCTTCCAGATGAAATTTTGAATTTGTTTTGGGGGTAATTAGAATAATAATTATTTGCTCTGCTGGTTTATGAGTTCCTTGAGGACTATGACCTCAAAGACTGTGTTGGGTTTTTTGTGTTTGTTTGCTTGTTTGTTTTATTCACCATTCATTGCAGGCCCAGGGCAATTGCCAGCCAGCAGTCCAGCAGTTGGCATTTAGTACACATTTGTTAAACATCTGAATAAATGAAGAAGCTTTGGCAGCTTCTTAAAAGAAAGATACAAGTGATCAGTCCTGATTTTGTTCCCTTTTGATAAAGCTTAGCTTCATAAATTTCACCAAATATTCTGGGTACCGACCACCAATCTGTAGGATTGTAGAAGAGTAAGCATGTTTGTCAACTGATGACCCCAAAATAGTGCCTCTCTCTTTCTTACCCTGTGCCCAGGCATTTTAAAGAGTGTTTTTTTCTTCTTGTGCCTGAGCCATGGGATGATGTCTATCATTTTCTCCAAGTCTTTTTTCTTTTCTACACTTTAAATTCTCTCCAATTTTCTGAATTCTTCTTGAATAAAATGTCACTCAGTTCCCAGATGTGACAGAGGATTCTTATTATTGAAGGGAGCCCCTCCATTCCATCCCTGAAAACTTCTGTATATCTCATAAATCAATTTGCCTAGCAATACTTTAACTTCTGTTAAACATCTGTCAGGAAATCCAGAGGTGACATGAAATGAGTCCAGAAATTCCAGCTATTCCTAACAATGAAGGAATCTTTATGACACTCTCAGGTGTTGACATTTGGCTGGTTCCTAGTCTGAACACAGTACGAAGGTAAAAGAGGAGAACAGATTAACCTTCTATTTCTTACAGCATTAAAAAAAGAAAAGATTAAGTGTAGTTTGGTGGACTCAGCATCTAAGTCAATCTAACTTGTATGCATCCAATTTCTGATTTTTGTATAAGGACACACCTCTGATGTTTTGCTCTACCTCTAAGGAAATATAAGTATCTGGCTTCAAGAGTTAGTCTTAGGAGCAGTTCTCAGTTGGAATTGAGTTTTGTTCCTTTTCTGGGGGGAAGGGCTAATCTAGAAATTATTTTTTAAAATGACTATCCTTCTTTAGTTTCTGGACTGAAACCCCCCACCTCTCTTCTTCCACCCTTGAAGAAAGGACTGATGTCAAAATAATTAATTCTGAAATCATGGGATTTGCCTGCTGCTAAAAGGTTTTTGAAGAAAGCTTAAGACTAAATCTTACCCCGTAAGCTTTATTCCCAAATGCCTTCCCATTGCTGAAGCAGTGATACGCACATCCTTGATGAAAATGCCTTTTTAAAATGAAGTCCAGACACTGTTGTTTAGTTAAAATTAGAACCAGCTTATTTCTCAGAACCAGTTAGAATTCTTTTGAGATTGATCAGAGATAAATTGTGCTTGGTTTTCTTTTCACTTTTCTACAAATCTTGGGCATTGCCTTCTGCCATGAGGAAGTATGCAGGTCAGTTGGGAGCAGGAAGGTGAGAAGACCAGGTTCTGTCACTATTTTTATCCCCTAAATTTGCATAAGATTAAAGCCCTACATCCCTGGCTTATGTTGTGGCATCCACGTCAGGTTAGCACAGATCCCAGGGGAGGCTCCCTGTCCTGTGTTGTCCAGAAGCTTTAAGACCATCTTCAAAGGCTCCCCAAGCATATGTGACCATGAATAGGAAAAGGCAGAAGCTATTGTGTATGGTGGTCAGTAGAAATAGAACCCTAGGCAAACTGAATGTCGGCAGAGGTGGATGTTAGAACAGCAAGAAGCACCTAGGTAAGGGGAATAGCCTTGCTGGTCTCTCCTCCGACTTGGAAGCACCGAGATTTGCTCCCCGCTTACACTGCCCTTGCATTGTATGCAGATGACTTTTAATTACCCTTTATGGTTCAGAAAATAAGCACAATTAAACAGCAGTGGAGGAACTGGAGGCAATGGGGTTCCCATAGTCTGGTGTTGTGTTTGGATGAGCTCCAGAAAAGCTTGATTTGAGCCCAGCCTTGTAATGCACCACAGACTTGCTCCAGATCAAATTGCTGAAATGCAAATGCATAGGTTTGTAGAGCAGACCCATGTTGGGTTCAGCTGTCCCTGTCTCTGGTAACAGCTAGCCACATCTCTATCTGCCTTTGACAGCAGTGTGAAGGGTCTTTGCAGTGCAAGTGGGAGAACCCCCTATAAAAAGCACTAGTAAGACTCCTCCTCTCTAGGCTGATGTCAGCCTGTTCTCATGAAGGCAAACCTGAACTCTTCCAAGTTACTGCAAACCATTTCCTCTTAGTGTCCAACACTAAGCAGGAGACTAGTCTGTTCTCAGCCTGGAAATATTTCTTCCCCTGGGCAGCTGGCGTCTAAACCCCAATATTTAGGGAATCTATTCAGCCTAGCAGTTGTAACATAAAATACACTCAAAGATTGTGGAAACAAAGTATTTCCTCTGTGATTCCATGTGTATCTCAGATTCCTCATAGGAAGACATCATCCCAGAGCCTCAAGGTAAGGCCTTTGGACCTCCTTCTGAGTTTGTTATCTGAAGGTCCTGTTTGGGCAAAAGCTTTGTTTTAAAGACTACTTTAATATTCCCTAAATATGTGTGGAGTACTGCTAGTATGTGTTGAGCTCTCTGTAGCTATAAGCAACATTGACTTCCCCATGTGACCTGGTGTTTTATAGTCTGTACTACCAGGAACATAGGTGCTACCTCATAGAGGAGACAACAGAAATTGCTATTTGGGGAGTAGTAGTGCTGTTTTGTTTGGTTTATGCAGAAATGTTACAGGCAATATTCAGGCAATAATCTTACTTGCCTAAAGGCTTTTGCAGAAGAATAAAGTTTTCTCTTTTCTGATACTGGGGATCAAACTCAGGGCCCTGTGCTTGTGAGGAAGATGCTTATACCACTGAGCTATCTCCCCAGCCCAGACAGTTTTGAAATTCCTATAAATTGTATGATTGGCAATCAATAGCCTATTTTTGTGTGTGTGGCAATTGCCTGTCCAACTATGATGCTGTCTCTTAAATTATTAGGGATCCTAAAGTAAATATTCTTAATTAAAGGGAAAGAAAATAAACACAAAAGCTTCACTCTTCTTTTTAAATGTAGCTCTTTAAAATTTTTAAATAGAGAATGTTAAGAAGACCAACTCTACTATTGTGTTCTCCTGCCTTTACAGAATGCACAAAGGGGAAATGGGTCTCACTCCAAGTGTAAGAGAAATTTGCCAGCTTTCATTCAGTAATTTAAAGCACCTCCTCGGCATCTCGCAGCTGGCAGAGCACATCAGAATCACAGGCTTAGTTGAAGGTGACCGAAACAGAATAGCACGTGAATGCCAAGAAGATCTCTTGGATGGTCTGTCTCTTTTTTTAAAATTCAAATTTCACATCTGTGCTCTATTTTTAAACATTTATTCTTTAAGTGATAACGTATGTTTTACCAAGCCTCTTATTGGATTAGACATGTTAGAAATCCCCTGAACTTTAACCTGTTCATTACCACCTCCAAAAACATCCAAATCCACCTCCAAAGCAGCAAATGTATGTAGGGAAAAGTTCCCAAGGCGTTGACCACCAGAGGTCACCAGGTTCCAGGCAGAGGAGTCCCACTGTGGAGATTTGGGGGCATCTTAGGGTGCCCCTGCTTCCAGAACGCTTCTCTGCAGGCATAATGTGAATTGTGTTCAAGCCTTCATCATAATTTTTACTACTCATGTTTTACCATGAGAGGTGCTAACAGTTTTTGGACTCCTACTATATACCTGGTAATGAGCTAGAATTTTTTAAATACACAACTTCATTCAGTTCTCACAACAACCCTGCATACCAGACTTATTCATCCAATTTCAGGGATGAGGAAACTAAGACCCCAAAACGGCTGAGGCTTGAACCAGTGAAGGACAAAGCCCAGGAGCTCTCACACCAAAGCACCTCCATGCTCTTCATAGGAGCTATCCTCAAGTGGGTCAAGTCAAGTCTAACGTGCAAACCAGGGCTAAAAAGAGTGATGCTGTGCCTGCGCAGCACCTACTCCCAGCCCCACTTTGAGGTCCCTGCCTGCCCTCACCCCCTGCCTGGCCCTAGGCCATCGCCATCCTGCGCAGGCTGAGGAGGGCGACTTATCTCTTCCTGTATCAGCAGGGCCACTGGGGGGAGGGGCTGGGACCCATCCAACGTCCTGAGTTTTCTAAGAAAAGTTAGACCTCCTTCGCACTTCATTCTCAAGGCAGCTGCTTGAAAGTTTTCCCTCCTTTGGTTTTCCATTTTCTGTTTTCATCGTTTAGCACATAAAAATAGCTTTCTCCTGATCTCTCTTTCTGTTTCCCTCCCTTCCCCTCCCTCCCTCCCTCCCTTCCTCTCTTCATATAATTAAAAGTCTTTTCAGGCTGTCTTCACCGTATCATTTAAAATGAATTGAAAAAAGACCCAACTTCCTGCCCTTGTGTCCTCTTGATGCTGAACTTCAAAATGAAAAGAAAGCAAAGCCCCCTTCACTCCCCGTTAGGTTCACGCTGCCTCTGAATGACTGCGTTCAAGTCATACTGATTTCACAAATGATCGGCCCTGACAGGTGACCAAGATTGTTCTTCCCTGGCTTTTGCAAATAATAATTTCACAGGGAAAGAATTCCTTACCCTCCCCTCTTGTGTTAGAGACAATTAGCAAACACAGAATTGAAATGGTCTACTAGGTCGTCTTTGCATTCGACTCCATTCTTTTTGGGATGTTACCTTTTTTTTTTTTTTTTTTTTTCATTCTCTGCAACATGCAAAGGCACAATTAGAAGTTTCAGAATTTCTCATGTGTATTTTTTAACTGTATCACATAAAAAGCACTATATTAAGAAAGTAATAGTTGAAAAATGTATAAATGAATCTTTACCATAAAAATAACAAACTTAGAAAATATAAATAAGAAAACTAAAATCACCCATCATCTCACCACTCAGAAATAGCTGTCATTAAGATTTATAGTTTCCTCTGTTCCATTATTTACTTACATATGAGAACAAGCATATAGCATATGACACATTAAAGATTTTTTTAGCTTTAAACATTGACTTCATTTTCCTATGTGCCTGAAAGCTTTCAGAAACATATTTCTTGGCTTACTTTTTTACTTGCTATAATTAATTTTATCAGTCTCCTGTTTTTGGATTTCAGTTTGTTCCTAGTTTTTCACTTTTATGGTCGCACTATAATGAGCATTGTAACACTCATTTCTGTTATTTCTGTCTCTTTTTTTCTGTTATTTTCCTTAACATAAATGCCTAAAATTTTAATTATTAGGATTATGGTTTAATTTTTGTATGCTACTGTTTTGTGATACTAGAGATTAAGCCCTAGCCCTTTGTGCTGTACTATATCACCATCCCTTTTTATTTTTATTTGTGATAGAGTCTTGCTAAATTGTCAGGCTGGGTTTGAACTTGTGATCCTCTGCCTCAGCCTCCCAGAGTTCTAGGGTTTACGCTTCAGTGCCACCTAGCAAGTATGGATATTTTAAATCATTTTAGTAAATTAAGAAATAGCTTCATCTTACAAATAAACATACTTACATTTGCTAATTTGTAAATAAATGGAAGCTACTTTTGTTAACTTTCCTATGCTCTACTCTGAAAACATACCACTTATTGACTTGGGACAGAATATCACTGTAAGTAGTACCAGCTCTCAGGAAGGGAAAAGAGCAAGAGGCACACAGAGATTTTTAAAACTTAGGTGGGTAGGAGTTGGGCATTTTATTTCTTTATTATTTATTTATTTACTTATTTTTTACAAGGTCTCGCTATACACCTCAGACTCATCTGGCATAAGGTGATCCTCCTGTTTCAGCCTTCCCAGTGCTGGGATCACAGGTGTGCACCACCATGCCACATTTCAGTAGCAGACACGGTGCAGGGGTCGGGGGCAGCATGGCATGTGGTACCAGGGATGTAACCCGAGTCCTTGCACTTGCCAGGCAAGCACTTAGATCACCAAGCTATCTCTCCAGCCCCATGGGCAATTTATGTAGAAAATTTTTATTGAGCATATACTATATTCCAGTCCTCTTCTGGACATTGAAGGTGCTTCAGGGAACCAACCCACACAAACTCCTGCCTCGAGAGAGTTTATGTTCTAGTGGGAGACAAATGAAAAATAAAAAGACATTGATTATATGGTATACTAAAATACAATAAAAATTAAGATAGTTCTATGAAGGGTTCAGAGGGGACTGGCATAAGATAGTCCACTAATACTTTCCTGAGAGACACAGATGTGAGCTAAGATGCAGAGAGGTGAGGGTGAGCTCAGTGGGAACATTGCAAGAAGGGAGAGTTCCTGAGGACAAAACTCAGGCGAAAGGCTTAGAATCCGCTCTTCTCAGAGCCAGTACCCAGGTGTAGTTGCTGAGTTCACAAGGTGGGGGAGCCAGAACGCTTCACTACCAGTGTTTAAATGAGATTATTTTCCAAAAAATTATACACAAAACAACTACTATCATGATATGGTCATTGGGAAATACCCATTGGACATTGCCAGCAGATATTTATTCCAAAGATCTTTGACACAGTCACAGAAGAGTTGTGAAAAAGGTCACAAGTTCTGACTGAACAGAGAGACTATCTGAAAATGATGAACATTCTCAAGAATGGTAGCTTGGAAGGCCAAAACACAGGGCTGTCTTTATGCCTTGGAAGCCTCCCATTATCTGATCATCCTGTGGCTGGTTTATTTCCTCTTGCTCATGGGCCTGCACTTCTAGAATGCCAAACAGAGCCCTGAAGCCAACGAGAACTTCTGTTGCTCTGGATGACCAGGTATATGCCAAACCCTATGGATACTGGAGTAGGAAGGAGGTGTGTGGGGCACTCAGACTGGCAATTTCTGTTGTAGCTGTCCTTGGGTTTGGGGCCCAGTGTTCTCTCAGATGTCAGGAGCTGCAGCCATTTGGAGTTGCCAGGTTAAAAGTTTAAGCAAAGCAAGGTAGCCCTCCTTACCAAGGAAGTCCTAGTAAGCGTTGAAGGCTCAGCATGGAAGGGTGGACCCTAGCATCAGAGTGCTAGCCCGCCTCTGGCCCCAGCTCCCTCTGCTGCTGGCCCCTAGGCTCAGGTTGCTGTCTAGGTTAAAGAATGACTCAGAGTCCAGTTTCAGAGTGTGGAATGCTGGTCTTCTGCAATGCAAGGGAAGCCCACTGAGTGCTTGATTCCAAACACAGGCCTGGAGTATACACAGACAAACTGGGTTGCTTTCATGGAGCTTTTACTCGAGTAGGATCCTCTTTTTGTAATACACTAAAACAGAGAGATGTAAAAACAGGGGTCCTTAAAAATGGCAGTCCTAAGTGTCATCCCCTCTGTCTCTCCAGAACAAAGAGATGAGAGTCTGAAAACAACACCCCAGGGAGAAATCAGAGAA
>PVKA01028050.1:9753-29919 GCA_004027165.1 Ctenomys sociabilis
TGTCCAGTTAAGGCATAAAATTATGCTAGCCTTATAGATCAAGGTGAAAAACTTAATCACCTTTTCAAAAAGTGTTTTAAACATAGATAAAGAGATTTAGTTTAAGGAACTGGTTCACACACATGGGCTGCTAATTCCAGAGCTCTGGGTAGAGCTGTTACTGCAGGCAGCATTCCTCTGTGTTGGGGTAGAGGGGCGAGCTTCAACCTCTGCTCCTAGCCCCCCAAATGAGTCGATTAGGCCCACCCAAGTAATCTGCTTTCCTCAGGCCATCCCAGTTTATATGTTCAACAATTTTTTTTTTTTTTTAAATGCCTTCCAAGCAAAACCTGAACTGCTGTTTGGCCGGACAGCTTCCCGGGATCCATCGCGTGGCCAGGCTGAGGGGCTCCCCGGACGCCTCTGTCCTCATAGTCTTTCTTACCTCTCAGCACCTCGTGAAAGGTGCTCAGGCCCTCACTAGCACGCGTCCTTCCATTCACCCTTCCCACCCCACACGGGCTCCCAGCCCCCTCCAGGGGCCTTCTCCTTCATACCCTCACTCATGTCTCCTTGGACGTTCAGTCTGCCCTCTCAGTAAAGTGCTCGCTCTGCCTCGCTTTCCTCATTCTCGTCTTTTCTCAACAATTCCCTTTGTCTCCTTAACGCCAGTAAGAATACCTTTTCGTAAATGAACATTCTTATTCTTAAAAATTGCCATCTTTCTCTTGGCTCCGAAGTAGTTCATAACTCACAAAGATTTACTGGATGGACCTTGTAAGTTTTTCATAATTTGCCCTTAAAATTATTTGAGACATGCGATGTTTTACAGTTAGATCTTTGGCTAGGAGTATAGCTCGGCAGGCTAAGTACCCGCCTGGCAAGTGCACGGACCTGGGATCGATCCCTGTACTGCATGTCTGCTGGCCCTCACAGCCATGCGGGCCACCAAAACAGGGCGTGGTGGCACACACCTGCAATCCCAGCACTGGGGAGGCTGAGACACAAGGATCACTACAGGTCCCAGCTGCTAGTGAGACCCTGTAACAAATAAATTAATAAATAAAAATAAAAAACTAGATCTTTGAAAACCTACTTAATTTACTCTATAGTAGTTTAGCTTAAGGTTATGTTTTACATAGAAGAGTATATTTACATCTTATAAATACATCTAAAGTTACTGCCTTTAATGTATTACACAGAGTAATTTAGCTCATGCAAAAGATGCAGATGTTCACAGCTCCAGTGAAGCACTCTTAAGTGATTTTGTTGCTGACGTAATGAGATGTCTTGAGTTTGCCGTGCCTCTCATGCGTCACGGAGATCAACCACGATTTGAGCTGACGCTTGAGGCAACCACGTTTTTGGTAAGTTTTGTCCTTAGATAAAGGAAGAAATGAAAACTTTGTTAGTTCCATTTTCATCTTTTGTATGTTTTGCATATTTCTGATTTTAATGGAATCTTTTTTTTTTTTTTTTTTTTTTTTTCAGAGCCAGGGATTGAACTCAGGCCCTCACGCTTGCCAGGCAAGGGCTTACTCTACTGAGCCATCTCCCCAGAGACGGTATCCTTTTTCAATGTAGTTTTTATTTTTTTCCCTTATTTATCCTCTTTTTTTTTTTTTTTTTTTTTTTTTTTTTTTTTTTTTTTTTTTTTTTTTTTTTTTTTTTTTTTTTTTTTTTTTTTTTTTTTTTTTTTTTTTTGCCTTTTTCCAATATTAATTTTTAAGGCTTGGTTTCTGATTCTTTTCATCTTTACTTTAGCTATCTTCTTAAACTTCTGTTTTCTTTCATTTCTGAAGAACTTAAGAAAACAATGCTTTCTTTATTCAATTTTGGCACCTTGTATATTTCTGAAATATTTAATATTTGCAAATTTTTGAACATTTTTTTATTCCACTTCTGTTACAGGATGTAACTACACAGTTCAAACTCAGAAAGATCCTCCTGGCTCAACCTCCCCCAAGTTGGGTTTATAGATGTGCATCACCACATCCAGTTTCAGTGGCCTGCACAGCACGCCACAGCACACCCAGAGTTCCAGGCTGGCAAAACGTGCAGTACCTGGGATTGAAATTGGGTCCTTGTGCTTGCCAGGCAGACAGTTAGACAGACAAGCTCTCTCCCCAGCCCAATATTTGATAGTTGGGTTTTTTTGTTTGTTTGTTTGTTTTTGTTTTTTCTGTCTCTCTGTCAGTTATATTACATTCAGGCTCTCTGCCCCAGGCTGAAGGAAGTACTCACACCCATAATCCCAGCAGTACTAAGACCTATAATCCCAGTCTTGGATCACACATAATCCTAGTATATCATGAGTTAATCACAAATTCTGGAAGTCCCATCCCCATGACTACATGAGGCTTTGGGAGAACAGCTAGAAACCATAACATTCCACTCCTGGACCCCCAAAATCTCATTCACATCCTTTTGTGCAAAAGACATTTTAGTCCATCTCTAAGAGTTGCCAAAGTCTCAACATTTTCAGCATTGCTGAAAAGTCCAAATCCAAGTCTCTTCCAAGATCCAAGGCAAATTTTTAACTGTGAGCCCCTGTACAAAAGAAAAGTTAAAACACATCCAACATTCAAGGGCATAAGATAAACATTACCAATCCAAAAGTTGCAAACAACAAAACACTGGGACCAACACAAGTCCAAAATCTAGCAGGGCAAACATTAAATCCCATAGTTCCAACTGGAACATCCGAAGCAGTCAAGCAGTCTGCACTGAGCTGTGAGCTCCAAAGGCCATACATGGCTCCACCCCTATGGCACTTCTCCTGGTTGTAGTTCCCATGGCTTCTTTCTCAGGCCTGTTTTGCTCCTTCCTTGCAGTTTCTCTTAGATGATCCACATTCCTGGCTTTTCCAAACTTCTGAGGTTTCCACTGAATAGGCTTCTCTCACAGCTTTGCACACTGCCTGGCTTCCCAGGCCTTCTGCTGAAATTGAGATGGAAGCCTTCTTAACCTCAGAACTCCTGCATTCTGCATGCTCCTAAAGCCATTACCATGTGGATGATGCCGAGGTCTGCTGCCTGCTGGAGCAGTAGGCAGGTTTTCCTTTCTCTTGGCTGTAGGGGCTGAGTGCCTGGGTGGCTGAGCACTCTGACCCTGATTCCGAGGAACAAATTCTCCATGCCAGCGCCATTCTGGAATGTAGTGTGGCCGCTGCCACCATTATGGAACATGGGGTTCTGCAGCTTTCTTCTCAAGGCAAAGTCCTGACCTTTGTAGTTCTGAGGCTGCGAAGCAAAGGATGGAGACCTGCCACCTCCTGTGATGCCCTCAGGCCATCCTTTCCATTCTCTTGTTCCTTCTCCAAAATGGAGATCCTCTCAGCTCCACCTTTGCAGTCCACAGCTGTCTTGATGCTTCCTTTCTGGTAAAACTCACAATGTTTTGGACCATCCTTCTGGGCTCCTTGCTCTTCATTCTCAACATAAATCTGACTAAAAGCTCCCAATAGCAATCATGCAACTGCCCCAATATTTGGCTGCTTTGAAATATCTTTTCAAAGATTAATCAGTCTGCCATGCTTAATCTCAGTCTTGGGCAAAGTCTCTGGACATGAGCAAAATTTAGATAGTCTTTTAGCCAAACTGTAGCACAAATCATCTGGAGTCCAACAACCAATGTGGTCCTTTTTCCCAGCAGAAATATCCCCAGCCTAGTCTTTATAGGGCAGCTTTCTATCAGCATTCTGGTCTGAGCTCTTACCAGAATCTCCCACACAGAATAGCCAAAGCTGCTCCAGAGCTTCTCTTGTAGGCAACATCTCAACCTTTCCTATCTCTTCCCATGAGCCATTCCCAAAAGCTTGTAATCCACATGGTCAGGTTTAGCTGCAGCAACGACCCCACTCTCTTAGTTAGCATATGTAGGGCACAAATGTAAATTATTCATCTGCTAGCTTCTGTGAAATGTCCAATATTTGATATTTGATATGTAAAATTTGGATGTAGTCTAAAAGCCATTAACTTAACTTTATCAAATTATTCGCACAAAGATAAACATAGTGGTTTATATTTATAACACTCCTTTGGTTTATAATTTTGTTCCTTTTTCATTTCTCTCTGTCTTTTTTTTTCCTTTCTTTCTTTCTTTTTTTTTTTTTTTGTATTTTAGGGAAGGACTTATAGGGTGTTCAGGGTCCCACTACTATATCAGACTCATAGTGATCCACCTGTTTACAATCTCCCAAGAGCTGGGATTATAGGCACGTACCACCATGCCCAATCTCAGTTGTCATCCCAGCGTGCCCCAGGGATGGGGTGGCACACCAGGCCCGGGGATCAAACCCCTTGTCCCTGGCCTTTTTCATTTCTAATGTTGTAGCTTTTTCTTTTTTCTTTATAGGACATTTTTAAATCAGTAGTTTCAGTTTTATTGATGAAATTAACTGAAATAATTTCTATTTCTTTTGAAATTTTATTTATTTATTTATTTATTTTTGTGCCAGTGATAAAATTCAGGGCCTTACTTCAGTAATTTCCAGTTATATCAATTATAATTTCTTTTTTCTTTTCTTTTCTTTTCTTTTTTTTTTTTACTGTTCTTCTTTGCTTTGAAACTTTAATATCTAATACCTTGCTTTTGGAAGCTATTTCAAATTTGTCCCATAGACCGTGTGATAAGTGACACATTCTTATTTTGTAATGATCTACATTTTGTTTTCTTCTTAATTTCAACAGCTTCTTATAGAAGACCTTTTAAAATATTCAGAAGTTATGGAGTTGTTCTGTTGCTGTTGTTTGTTTTTGTTTTGATCCCAGAAGTTAAACTCGTGACCTCGTGCTTCCTAAGCAGGCGCTGCGCCACTGAGCTCTACGCCCAGCCCTTTCGAAACCTCTTTAATAAGCGTATCTTTCACTATCGAACACAGGTGCACTGCACTGCTTTAGCACATACATCTTAGCTGTTTTGTCCATTGCCCTGTGTTCCAATTGTCAACAGCGCAGTGCTCTGAGTGTCTCTAACCACACCAGAGACGTTTTTCTTCCAATCTAGGCATACAGGAATGTAACCCATGAATGTTTATCATTATTCCTGCACTTGGAGCTATTCTTGTGATCTGTAGTTTTCCCCCGGAGTTAGCAGGGATCGAATTCTGGACCTTGTGCTTGCCAGGCAAGCACTTATTCCACTGAGCTGTTCCTGACCCCCGCGGTCTGTATTTTCTCTGTAGTATTCTTTTGACTGCCCTTGCTGCCACCATCTGCAGATCTTTTGTGCTGCATTTGTGTCTCTGAGCAAGAAACTAGAGCCCGCAGCAGGGCCAGCCTGCTCCAGGGAGCAGCGCCCTAGGCCTCCTCCGCCCTGCGCGCCTATCTTCGTCTCGCCTTCGGCGGCGTCTCTCTCGGCTTCTCTCAGCCTCTCTCTCGGGGTCTCGCTCAGCCTCACCCGGTCTAACCGCGCCGGCTGCTGCAGCGCCTCTCTTTGCGGCGTCTCTCTCGAGGAGCTGGGTCTTGGGTTAGTAGAGCCTTTCTATCTGTCATTGGGGCTGCTGTCCTAATTAAATTATTAATTACTCTGTAGGCGCCCCCGGGTTCGGCCCACTCCTGGGTATCCGTTGTTCTATTTTCAAGCTTCAGGGAACGCAACCTCGTGGGCTTTCTCCCGCGCTCATCTCAGGTTTTCTTCAGTCCCCCGCAGCCCAGCCCCAAGGATCTCCCCAAGGCGACTGCTCTGGGCACTCACAGACACTCTCTGCAGCTGAAGTGCAAGTCCAGGTTCCTGTCAGTCCAGGTCCCCAGTCTGGGCCTTCTCACTGTTATCCTTTGAGCTAGCCACTTGCTGCTATGGTCTTTTCATATAATTTAAATTCTATTTACAATTAA
The DNA here is from genome assembly GCA_004027165.1 of Ctenomys sociabilis. Taxonomy (NCBI): domain Eukaryota; kingdom Metazoa; phylum Chordata; class Mammalia; order Rodentia; family Ctenomyidae; genus Ctenomys; species Ctenomys sociabilis. Next base: position 15,570 of record PVKA01028050.1, read on the forward strand.
AAGTAATTAGCAGGATATTTTTCTCTCTGTAAAACTTCAATTAATGCCAATAATACAAATTCCTCTGCAATTTCCAATCCTATCTGCATTTATGTATTCAGTTTTTTATTTGGTACCAAGCATCAAACTCAGGACGTCATGCTTGCCAGCCAGGCTCTGCAACACTGAACTGTATCTCTGGCCCCAGGACTGTGTGGGAGATGTTAAGATCAGCATTCAGTGACTGCCTCTAAATTTCTTTTTACCCACAATGCTGCATCAAAGCACAGTAAGCCAGAAATTGTATCATAATGTTCAAGTTCATTTTGCTTTGTGTGTTTTGTTTTTGCAGTACTGAGGGCTGAACCTAGGTGCTTTGCATTAGGCTAGATCCCCAGCTATCTTTATTTATTCTTAGATAGAGTCTCACTAAGTTGTTTAGGCTGGGCTTGAACTTGCCATCCTTCTGTCTCGGCCCCCCAGAGTGCTGGGATTACAGCCACATGCCATCACACCCTGCTACCAGCACTTTTTAAATCTAAAAATGTTTTAGAGGTTTTCCTATGATTAATAAATACGCTTCATTCCTTTATATTTTACATAGTACACGCAACAGCTTATCCTCAAGCTGATACCCTTGTGAATTTCCACATGCACTTAACTGATTAAGAAGATGACAGGCTACGGGGGTATGGATATATACAGTGAATATCCCCCAGGAAGGAGTTTTACATCCATTGGAAAAGTTTCTCTCTACTTTTGGGAGAGAAATAATTATAGTATTACAGATTTTTATGCAGCACTCCTAGCAAAGTACATAAATATGGTATCATTTATACAATACAAAAATATGTAAAACATTACCTACCTATTAGAGGCTACATGTAATGTTATATATTCTTAAAAGCAAAGCAAATTAATGATTACCCCTGGAAAGTCAAAGAAGAGAGTTGAAGATAGGAGGGACAGGCCGGAGCTGAAATCATGTCTAATTTCTCAAAGATGCTTGTAGCTTATGGGCCAAAATAAAAGTACACGGCAGGCAAGTCAAAGATTAGGCTTGATCTATTTCATTCCAAAATCAGAAGAGCAGAGATTCCTATTTTCAGGGAAAACAAAGCATCCTCAGCACCGTACAGAAGTGTACAGCTGGCGCTGAGAAACAGGTGTCACCCCAGGAGAGTGGGTGTTCACGCGGAGAGAAGCCTGGTGGGGACTGATCAGGCGCTATGAGCCCTTGCAAATCGCGAGAAAGCACCCCAAGTCACCGAGCAAGTACACTTCCAGAAGCTTTACCTTGACACACGGCTATTGCTGTATGTTTAGTTGAGTTTTATGTGCGCTTAGGCAGCCACGAGCATCCCAGCCCATCATGCACAACCTGGTTAAGCGCTGAGAGCTGAGGGCAAGTCCTTACAATGACTGAATGTCTTAGCTTCCCATGTAGCACTTGGGGCCAGGATAGAATTTTCAAGTCAGTAATTGTTTCCTTAACTTCTCGACCTTTCCTCTGCTGACCACATTTTTCTTCCTCCTTGGAAATACCCATCCCAGTGAAAGAGTCCTTTTCTTAACAGAATCACCCAGAGGAGCTTAATCTGTTAGATAAAAAGAGGAACAAAGTGGAGGGGGTGTAACACAAATTCCCAGCAGCTCACGGGCCTGCCCAGCCGAGCAGAGGCTGACCTCGTTTCTGGATTTTGCTCTAACATCAGTTTCTCAGTCATAGGAAAGTTCAAAGAATTGTGCATAAAATGCAAGAGAACCACCCACATTTGTTCTTAACAGGGACTCACATTGCAACACATAGGCTTTTTCTATTACGTGTAGTAGAAATGAATAACCTCCAGATGGAAATTTGGGGATTTCCTGGATTTGCCAACACAGAAAATATAAATATTGCTGGATTCTGGGAGAATGAAGCACTGAAGCAATTGTGTTTTACAAGTTTCAGAAGGGAGACAGTGTTTTTACGTGGGGCACCTCAGAGCACGAGCAGATCATGCAAAGACCTGGATCTTCACATTCAGCGTGAGGAATACACCGAGAGGAATTTCAGATTAAAAAGCAAGTCCACTAATGTGTAGCTAAAAATACAAGCTTCCAACGTGAGCCAAAGGGGGGAAAAGAAAACACTGCCGATGTTTGATTCGGTGAGCTGTTCTTTCTGACAAGAGACTGAAGCCGCCCAGGAGATTTGACTCATGACTCACATAATTCAGTTAGACATTGCCGGCAGAGCAAGCTATGACAGGGCAGATCTATATTAACAAGCCTGTTTCTGGTTACTCAGAAAGGAAAAAATTAAATTGTTGGTTTTGCTTTTTTAATCCACTCAAGCATTGAGGATCTGGCTTCCTATATCATTTATTATAGCCTCAGCTTCTCCGGAATGAGTGGCAAAAGCCCCAAAATGTTAGCTACAGGTATCCTTTAAGCTAATAGAGCTCTGAAGTATTTTTCCTTATGTTCAGTTTATTATAACCAAACTTTTGAATTAAAGTCTTAGCGACTGATTAGGGATGAGCACCAATCTAGGCACACAGATCCACATGGACAAGGGAACTGGCTGACGCTGAGCTCAGCACGCGTGGGCTGACGTGTTTCTCAAGAGGCATCTGCAGTGGTGAGGAGCTGTCTCCATCCCCAGGGACTGAGCACAGAGAGGTCACAGCAAGCTTCTCTCCGGACTTCTGTTTTTCAAACTGAATACAGTGTTTTCAAAAGAATGCCTCAAGATTAGGAGCTTCCATATAAAGATTCAGACCTGTGAGAACCATCGCTTTGTGATAGCAGAGCTACCAACAGGGAACCTCCTGCAGGAGCTCAGCGACAGCGGCTACCCCACTGCTTGTCCTGCACACAGGTGGATGTCACCAGGCTGCCTCGCCCCGTGACATAGGTTGGGGACCACCTTGCAGAGAGGACCCCACCGCCTGGGAATGAACACCTGTGTGCACTCTCCACTACTGACACCACTGTAATTTTCTCTTGGGTGTATTGGGTCTAGAGAGACAGATTCTACCAACTTACCTGATGACCGGCTTTGTATTTTCATTACATGGCAGTTGTACCGCCACTGTCTCAGAGTGTGCTGTACACCTGTTCAGTGATACATTTTATAACAGACGGATACTCTCTATTTGGAGTAGGATGGAGGAGGTGTCTATCAGTAAAGTCCTAGCCATGGACTTAAGACTGCAGATGTCACCCAATACAAACATCAGCATAAGCTCCAAAGTCATGACATCACAGGTGGGGATGTCAAAGCGAAGGATGCAAAGCGACTTGCTGGCCGTAAAGAGTTACTAAATACCAGGGCCACTCTGCAAAGCCAAGTAGTCATCACTTCAAAAAATTCTATATTTCATCAATTTCTCATTTCCTAGGAGACCTATACCCTTCCTACAAATGAGAGAAGCATTGCTAGTCATTGGACTCTCGAAGCTATGCACTAAATGATACCACTTTTATGTTTGTGATTTTATAGGGGATTATCAGCTCTTCATACAAATACTTCAAGCTTTAAAATAGAGAAAATTTAAACAAAGCCTCTTTTACTAACCTCCAGGGGACAGTTTTCCTCCTTGCTCAGCAGCTGTCACACACACACATACACACACCAGCTCATCCACCAGAATCATGTTTTTCTTCGTACAGCAGTCTGCACTAAGGGTCCCACAGCTGGTACCATAGTCCCAAGGGGTCAGCCCCAGGCCCCTCTGGTCACCTTCTGCTGCCCTAAAGTGAGGTCTTCACCCCATGGCCCAAGGTGGCTGTCACCACTCTCCAACTCAGCTACAGAATGGGGTGCCAGAGGGGAACACATGCCCTGCCCTTCAAAGATGCAATCCAGAAACTGATCTCGCCCCTTTCACTTACACCTCCCTGACACAACAGCTCTTCCTAGGCAGGAAGGAACCTGGAGAACACGGTTGTTAGCTAAGGCGCCATGTGCCCGGCTAAAATTGTATCACGAAAAGAGGCAAAAACCAGTGCTGTGAGCCAATGGTCCACCTGAGTCCCCTTTGGAGCGTTCACGAGGTGCCTCCAACCTGCATTCCCTGCCTGACATGTGCCCTATCTCTCTCTCTCTATAACCTGAGTTCACTGTCCTTCCATTTTTGTTTCTCTCTAAGTCCTGAACATTCCCTAAAATCCTTCCATTTTGCATAGTTAAAGTAAGAATAAAAGTATGCTTTCAGGAATCACGTGGCTTATTGGTATTCACAGGCTTTTCTCTTTGTTTCCTAATTCTTGAGGAGGAGGAGAAAATAAATCTTGCAGGAATATGCTCAGTAGAGGAGGTACCCTAGCACACTAGCCATACAGCGGGGAGTTATAAAATCCATTTGCTCAGTTCGGATGGTGGGGGCCTCTGTGGAAGGCAGTTCTAACCAGTCTGAGGTGTAACTTTTGCAAGTTTTTTTTTTCCTTTTTTTTTTTTTTTTTGTGCGGAACTGGGGATTAAACTCAGGCCCTTGCACTTGCCAGGAAAGTGCTTATTCCACTTGTAAATGGTTTTGGACAGCGAGAAATCTGAGGTCCCCAGAGCTTACAAGGCAGAGCCAACGTATGCTAGGGAAGCTTCATAGCTCCCTGAGCTCGCGGTGCAGCCCGTACCTTAGACTCCCAGTCTTCAGAGGGGGACTGGCTCCCTAAGAAGAGTTCTTCAGTCAGAGCTTCCAAAGTATCTGTCACTCCCGAGTTTGTCTGCATCTTGAAGCCCAGAATTTGGGGCCAATAGCTCACCTAGAGCACCTGAGAAGGTATGAAGACTTATTCTTGAGAGGAAGAGAAATTCATGGAAAGTTCTTAGCATAGAAAAATATGTCACTCATGTAACCAACCTGTTAAATGTTTTGAATCATTTCCAGGCCATGTAACACCTCTCTTCTTAGCCCTCTGTCCACACCTGCCTGAGTCAAGTTTTTTGTAACGTTTCCATTCCCCAGCATATTCTCTCTTCCTTGAGAATTGCTATCCCTGCACATAGTAGTCTTCTTCCAGGTTAATTAAAAACATGAATTTTTTTACTACACCTACGAAGAAGTCAGAAGATGATCTTCAGGGGCCTTGTTTTTTTTTTTTTCCAAAGTCAGTGATGTACTAGTATGAACAAAATAAGCAAGAAGAAGAAGAAGTTACAGTTCTTGCTAGTGTCAGCTACCATCAGACCGTTTGTCACGTAGCAGTCCGTGGTGGCAGTAATTGTCAGGTCTAAGCAAGCAGTCCAGGCACAACTGCAACAGCCCTCAGCAACCACTCGCACTCGCCACAAGTTGGCCTGTACACAGTGCTTGTCAGATCTCATCAAATCGTGCAGGCTTCTGTAGGGTGACAAGCCGGTCCTGAAACCCACAAGGGTGTGCGAAGGGCTCATGATGCCAAAACAAGAAGAAGAAGGACGAAGTGGGAGGACAATGACGACATGCCTTCAAGAGCTATCGCTGAGCTTCAGTCAGGACACTGTGGCACTGGTGTCAAAATGGACAAGTGGAACAAAATAAAGGGTTGAGGGTTGGACTCCCCAGTTCATGGACAAATGATTTTCAACAAAGAGTTAGAAGCAGTTAAGTAAAGAGTCTTCTCAACAAATTGGTCCAGAAATGATTACACATGCATTTAAAAATGAACATTGATCCATACCTTATACCATAAAAATTAATTCAAACTGTATCATATACTTATAGAAAGCATGGTCCATAAAAGAAAAACTTGGCAGATCAAGTGAAATTTTAAAACTTCTCTTTAAAAGACTCATAAGAACATGAACAGGCATGCTACAAACTCAGAGAAATATTTGCAAAATTTATATGTAAGGGCCAGGATGTAGCTCAGTGGCCCAGCACCTCCATGGCAAGTTCAAGGCTCTGAGTTCTATTCCTAGTACACAAAAAAAAATGTATACATATGAAAGAGCATTTACATCCAGTATGTATAAAGAATCTTCAATTATAAAACAAAACAGAGTGCCAGAGAAATAGCTCGGTGGTCTAAGTGCCTGCTTGCCTGGGACCCAAGTCCGATCCTAAGTACCACATGTTATGCAGGCCCACGCGAAGCCAGCGACTAAAATTGGGCATGGTGGTACACACCTGTAATCCCAGCATAGAGAGGCTGAGACAGGAGGATCACTATGAGCCCGGGCTGCATAGCCAGACTCTACCAAATAAATAATAGATGAATAAAAAAATTTTAATTAAAAAAAACAGACATAGCACCTTCCTGACAGGCACAAGTTTGTAAGTTCAATTCCTGATACCAAAAAATGTATGCAAAAAAGTAACAAAAGTAAAACAACTCAGTTTAGAAAAACAAAACAACTCAATTCAAAAGGTAAAAGGAAGGATTTGAACAGAAAAGATTTGATCCATCAATACATTAAAGAGAACGCAAATGAAAAAGCATTCCGCACTGTTAATTAGTGAGAAAAAGCAAATTGGAAGAACCAAGTGATACTGTGACAAAATATATATATATATTTCTATTTTGGTACCTGGGATTGAATTCAGGACCACTGTTCTTGCCAGGCAGGCTCTTATGCCACTGAGCTATCTCCCTCATCCATGGAATTTGAAAGGCTGACCACGGAACGTGGTCATGCAGGTGTGGAACAACCACTGGTTTGTAGCTTCAGTAATGGCACAGTACTTTTCAAACGGTTGGGCAATTGCTTCAACAGTTTAGCATATACCTATCCTATCATCCAACCACTCCATTCCTGGGTATTTTCTCCAAATAATTAAAACCATAATATGTCATGTATACAATGACAGAATTCATAGAAACTTCACTCAAAACAACCAACACTGCAAACAACTTAAATTTCTATCAGTGCAGAACAGATTAACTCAATAGAAGCTACCCTGCAATTAAAAAGAATAAGCTACCCATGCTCACATCTTTGATAAACTTCAAAATAATTACACTGAGCTAAAGAAGTGAGAGAGCACATACTGTAGGTACTGTCTCTTGTATAAAATTCCAACAAAGGCAACTAGCTCAGTGTGAGAGAAATCAGGTCAGTCGCTGCCCATGGTGCAGTTACAGGGAGAGCTCACCCTGAGCAGCTCCGTACCCTTACTTGTACCAACAAGAAGCTGAGACATGATGAAGGCCTTACATCCAGCATGTATAAAGAATCCTGTTTTAAAGCAGGCACAGCATCTGCCTAAGGAACACGAGGTTGTAAGTTCAATTCCTAGTACAAAAACAATATAAAATATAAAGGCCATGAAACTGAACTGCCTCCACAATAGTAGAGGTTATAAACAGCTTCCATTATACACATTCATAAGCCTTTTGTATATATCAGAGGTAAAAATACTAATAATGAAATTTTTTTCTGGTTCCAGGGATTGAACTCAGGACCTTGTGCTTGCCAGGCTACTAAGCTATCTCCCCAGCACCATGAAAAATTATTGATCATAATTTTCTCCCTTTTTTTCCCTCCCTGTGGGCCGAGAACTTGTGGTGGTGCTGGGTTTCTTGCACATTGAAGTAAGATGCTATTTTAATTATGACAGACGTGCTTTGAAGCTCTTTCTCCCATAACCCGAGCTGTAACGGAGTCACATGGTTGGCTGAAGGTCACCTGAAGGATTGGGCACCAACATGCAAATGAGACAAAGTTGACCCCTGGGAGGGAAGATAATTCCGCTCCTGAGACCCTGCGTGCCAGCGTCTTCAGGCTGCCGGCTAAGACAGGTCTTCTGCTGCAGTTCCTTTCTGCAAGCACTCCTCTGAAAGGAGCCAGCAGCCACAGGCCTCCTGTGTGACTGCCCGGCACTGCACTGCTACTGACTCAAGGCCATTCCAGATCCACCAAGGGTCACCTTGAAGGGACTGGCCGCTTGGGCCACTGGAGTGATGTCTTTGGAGGACACACAGTGCTTGGCTTGTTACTATTATCCTGTGCTCAGGTGTTTTTATTTTTTTACGTACTTATATTTGTCTTTTTTTAAAAATCTTTTTCTTACTCTGATTTTGTGTGCATTGCAATGCCCTGACTAGTTCTGAAACTGCACTTGCTTCAGTGCACATGCCATTAATTAGAGCAGAAGGAGGCTTCCCCTCTGAAAGGAGCCATAATCCTGAGCCGAATCATCATCAGGTATCGGGAACTGACCACCCCAGTCGGCCCAACACGATGCTCTACTACAGAGAACAGTGGAGGAAACACAAGAGCTCAAAAAGTGAGATCCCAGTTCAGTGATGATTTTATTTGTTCAAAAGATGAAATTAGTAGAAACTATAAGAATGGATAAGGGCTGGCCAAATAGCTCAGCGGATTAAAGTGCCTGCAAGCAGGTGCAAGGGCCTGAGTTCAATTCCTGGGCCTATCATGCCAGCCCCACCCCAGGGCACTCTGGGATGGCAATTGAGACTGGGCATGGTGGTACATGCCTGCAAATCCAGCTCTTGGGAGGCTGAAAACTGGAGAATCATTATGAGTCTGATCTAGAGTGAGAACTGGGACACCCTGTAGACCCTTACCTAAAAAACTACAGAAAAAAAAAAAAAAAAAGAATGGATAGCCTGCCCATAGGAAATTCTTCCACAGAACAATGATTACGATAAGAACTGAACAGCAGAGAATTAAAGCATGAGGCAGCCACACAGGTGTACTAGATTACCTTGTGAGAGAGGAGGAGCCTAACTAGGCCTTGTACAACCAGAGTAGCCCAAGAAAATAATGCTCAGCACCAAAAAGCAAAGAGACAGGCAAGCTCTGTTTCATAGAACAGGAGTTCTATGAGAACTTGTAGTGTGCAAATTCTGTGAGGCGCCATCTGAGTTCTAGGATTCTGGACAGAAAGAGCTCCTCAGATCGTGTAGAAGACACACCAAAAGCATCAGGCCAAGCAGTGGGACAGATGGCGCAGGTGTGGCAGGCTGCGCACAGTAGGAAGGCGTCTCACAGCACTGTGGGCTGACCCCCTGCATACCTTATTCTTATGCATGAAGTTTGGCAACAGTGATTCTAGCCACGAAACATTTCAAGACAAGCTTGAGTAGGGGCTGATCTTCCCCTGCTGTTCCTGAATCTGATGTTCTTACAGAAAAACAAACTATATTATCTATCTCTCTGTGCATATATTTGCACCTATTTAGACATATTTTAAGATCCCCGGGTAATACAGCATTCCTAGTTTAATTTGAATTTCAGAGAACAATATGACTTTAGTGTATTACAAGTATTGCCATTGAATAGACCAAAAAGTCACGGCTCTTACGTCCAACAAGGAAAACTTTGCTGAGTGTATGCCCAGTAGTGAGTGGGAAGCACCTACTTTTATTAAAAACCATTGGAAGCTATGCTCAGGGCAAATCCGTGTCGCCATCAGGTAAAGCACAGACAAAAGCGGGCTCCAGGGTGACAGAAAAGCCCCGTACACAGGCCAAAGTGCTCTATAGCAGCAACAAAGTCCAACCCTCAGCATTTCAGTCCAGGCTGCCCTGCTGTGGGCGCCTCCCACAGGGCTGCTAGGTGGGCTGACAGGAATGGATGACGGGCTGAGTCCTCCTAGGCGCTTGTAGCGCGCATGCCTGTCCCAGAACTCGCTCTGATCTTAGTACGTGGCATGCACTGCATTTCTCCACACCCGGATGGGAGCGGGGTGCAGGCGAGCTCGGGCAGGCTGCGTGAGCGCATAGTGCCCGCGCCCCGGGCACCAGCCGCCTCCTGAGATTGACACTGTAGTCTTCTACCTCTACCAGGACCATGGAAGCAGGAATAACTGTAGGGTGCGGTTTAGAATTCAACGGAGAGGGCGGGCGAGATAGCTCAGCAGACCAAGCGCCTGCTTAGGCAAGTGCAGGGGCTGGGGCTCGATCCCCAGTACTGCATGCAGCACTGGCTCTGCCCTCGGGCGCGCGGAGCCAGCCACCAAGACTGGGCGTGGTGGTGCGCGCCTGTAACCTCAGCGCTGGGAGGCTGAAAACAGGAGGATCACCAGGAGTCCAAGCTCTGTAGTGAGACCAAATACATTGAAGAAAAAAAAAATCAGAATTCAATGGAAGGAAGGGGGTGATTAACTAAGCTCTGTCATTTGTAACTATACTGCATGGACCAAGTCATAGTAAAATTATTCACTGTTTATCTAAAACTAATTTAAATGGATGCCTTGGTTTTTCGTTGTTTTTGACTAAATGTGGTAAGTTCAATCTCTTTCTTTTATAGGGTTTGGCCTACCTGGGATAAAGTCACTAGACTGCTGGGTTTTAGAACAAATATTAAGCGATTTAACTTCTCAGAGAAACTTCTGAGATGAATCGTGCGTGGATTATTATTCCAGGTAACTAGGCAGCAGAATGACGAGCGATTTAAAGTTGTTTAACATAAGGAATTAGTACTAGAAGCCAACTCCCAGAAGTGATGATATTCATTTAAAATAGCTGGGTTGGGGGTCACCCCCTCGGGGCCCCCTTCTGTCCCTCTCTTGGATAGAAGCTTTCTTTCCCCCAATAAATATATTCTGCTCATAACTTCCATTTGTTCCTAAAATTCATTCTTGGGCTTAAAAAAATAAAAAATAAAATAAAATAGCTAAGTTAAGCTACTACCACTGGCAAGAGCGTTGTATCTGACCAGTTTTCTCTGAGGGTACTGATAATTCAAGAACATAAAATATAATTAGCATGCGCTTTAGAGGGGTTCTTACCAAAGTGAGATAAAATCACTAAGTCATAGGTGATTTTTTTTAAGAACACATGAACAGAGAAACACTCCCTGTTTTACTCTGCTGAAGTTAATGGCTTTTATGCAAAGAGCAGATTCTAGGTCATGTCTCTGCCCAGCACCAGGGCAGAAGTCTGTCTCCAGCAGGACAGCAGCTGGAGCCAGTGCTGGGCTGGGGAGGGAGACACTGACAGGAGGCCTGTGCAGGAGCTGGCCAGAAGCCTGAGGACCAGGACCGGAAGCAGAAGATGGGGGCGAGCTCGGTCTCCAGGGCTCTCCAGGATCTGCCACAGGGATCTTCCAGAGAAAAGGTAGTAAAATGCAACCTGCTCAAAAACGTGGTAAATGGTTTAAATTTTTGAAATTTACCACAGTAAAAGACACCTTGCCATGAATCCCCCTCAAAATATAACCTTTTTCTTCAAACACGCTGATCCCGTCATTCTCACCACTTCCCAAAGCAGCTCTGCAAGTCCTCTTCTGTGGGTGTCTTCACTTGTGCTGTCGCGGCTGTCTCGGTGTCCTGAACCAACCCTAAATGTTTACTCCCTGAGCTCGTTCTGAAGTCACAGAGGGCCGGGTCTGGCAAATCAAGAGGATGAGGAAATGCCACAGTGTGGTCACAGGCCCACTGTCAGAAGGAGGGTCCTGGGCAGCAACCCCGGATGCTGCTGAGTTAAAGACATTAGTGAAAGGACTTCCAGAGCTGCTGCAGAGAGCGGCGAGGGTGGTAGGAACCAAGGAGCTGAGTGAGTCACTCCTTGGCCTTCGCCTAACTCTGAGGGGCACACCATGGTTTTTCCTGCTTTTGTTATCCTAAGAGTTGTAGAAAGTAAATTGACAAAAGCCTAAGACATTGCTAATCCCTATGCAGGAGCACCTGGGCAAAAGCAGGAGGTCTGTACAACTCGGAGGAGTCACCACGAGCAGAGAGGCCTGCTGGCCTTCCAATCTGAAACCCCAAGTTATGGCCCCTCTCTGTTTCTATGGCCCCCAGGCACTACTGTAGGCACAGATTGCCCTGAGCACAGCTTCCAGTGACCTTTAATAAAGGTGTCTGTGCACTGCTTATTCCTGGGTGTATGCTTGGCAGTTTCTCCTCGTTGATACACAAGAACTATTATTGGGCCACCCCACTGCAGCAAGCGGACATGTGTGCACAGAATGAAGAGTATTTAGGAGAAATAAGAGCAGTGTCTTTGCTATAGTAATTCTTTTTAAGGTAAGCACTCACCATACATTTAGATCATGCTTCATATACCCTATATGAAAATTTCTGTTTCCTTCCCCCAAAAGCTAGGAAACTGGTGGGTAGGTGGGCCCTACCATCTCTCAGTCCTCTCATCCTTGGACTCAAAGTAAGAAGGTCTTGGAGTCTGGAAGCTTCATAAAGCTCACCAGGAGACTTGCCTCTTTAATTCACGCACCAACGTGATTCACAGGAAATCATGGCATCTCTTAGCATGAGACGGTGTTCGCGTGTGCGCTTCACCCAAAACTCTCCGAGTGCCCTTTCCCTTGTCTCCGGTTCTCAGCATCCCCATGCCAGCAGGGGTGCTCTTTCATCCTGATGGATCCCCCTCACGTTCTTGGGCCTTTAGCTGCGTCTCTAACTTGTTCTGAACAGGAGTTGGGGGTGTCCAGGTTAGGGGGTGCAGCTCAGCTAATGGGAGGTTGTTGAGCGACAGATGGTGACAGCTGCCACATGGCTGGCAGTGCACTGGTGGCCAAGATACTCATCTCCAGTTGAGCTTTCTTTCTGGCCCAAAAGGACAACCTAGAGAATTGTAAAGGAAACAGTTCAAGGGTGGGCGGCATACCACAGTGCGGTGCGGCCCTAGCGCATGCCAGACCCTAGAGCAATCCCAGCATCAGCAAAAAGAAAGCACAGCTACAGAAACAGCGAGAAGTGTAGACATGTGAAGTCATACTAGACAATTAACCTGAAAGAAAAGACCTGTGGAGCAAACCAAGTACATGGAGGGTTAAAGAGGAAAGAGGCCCCACGCCTCAGGGGAGCAGCCATCTCCAGAACATCCCAAGCAGCCTGAGGGGATAAGGGGACAGCAGAGAACTTCTCCCCAATGGCCTCTGGGCATCCTTACCCCTGCTCCCGCCCTCTGCTCAGCAGACACAGGAATGCTGCACCCCTGAGGAGATGTCCCCAGCTCTCACCCGGCCCCAGGGAGTGCCGTTTCCCAGGCACCCTCCCTGACTCAGGGCAGAGAGAGGATAAGCAAACCACAGTCACACACCTGCCTGTACCCACCTGGGTCCCCACCCAGCACCCTTTGACTGCCTGAGATTCTACCTGTTGCCTGCACCTGCCCCAGGCCCACCGGAGCCTGTCCAATGTCCCCTGCGTCTCTGCCCAGTGCCCGCACCCACCTGCGTCTCTGCCCAGCACCTGCACAGGTCCGAGGCCTACTGCAGTCACACATGACACCTGTGCCCACCTGAGCCTTCACCCAGCTACCTATGCTGGCCCTCACACCACCTGGGTCTCTGCCTGGCACTGTGCACCTGCCAAGTCCCCTGCTACCCACTGGGGGAAGGAGTGGTAGGCCACACCTAGGGATAGTCAAAATCTGCCTGCTGGTTGGAAGGAGGGAACCTGGAAAGGAAGGAAACTGATGTGGCTGCAGGCAGTGCAACTGCAGCTAGGACCAGCCGGGAAATGCGCAGATGCTTGGGTGTGGTGGAAGGGTCGTGTGGGAGCTACACACAGGAAATGTTTGAACTGGGTACCAGCCGGATTTGGTTGGTGTCACTTTACTTTCAAATTTCCTTCTGTCTTGATTTAGTTGCTTATTTTCCATCGCTTCTCCCTACTCCTTTTATTCACTTCTAGTATTTGTAGTGATATTATTTTTTTAATCTGTGTCTCGCTTTTTAATTTGTGTTGTTTTCGTTTTCTTTGGGGTTGTGTCTGCCTAGACTCTGCTCTACCTGGGTCATGCCCTCTTCTCTCCTGTTAACATTCTGTCCCCTGTTCTTTCACTCTTCCTTATCTTACCTAGTCCCTTGTCTTCTTTTCCAGCTTCAGATAACCTTCAATTTCTCTCTAATCCCAAATTATACTTCCCTTCTCCTAAGCTCCACCCCACACCCACAAATACCTTTGCAGAGACCCAGCACTAATCCTGCTCTCCAGGTATAAATGTCCTCTGACAGAATGTGTCCCAACATCCCATTTCTTGCCTATTATTTCTACCTGATTCTTTCCCCACTGACTTCTACTCCTCTTTCACCCATTCCTCCATCTCTACCCTTTCCTTCTCCCTCCGCATCTCAGAATTTTAATAATTCTATAGTATATGGTGTAAAGGGCACTGATGAAGGAGTGTACATTCAAATGTATGGTTTTAAAATGTGTAAATGCCAGATCTGTTGATGCTGCAACAAGCACAGAGGAGACTTCTCCTCACAACACAGCAGCAGGGTCCAAACCATTTAAATTAAATAGTTGGAGGTATGAACAATATTTTTGAACCAACAAATCCAGGAGTGTATTACTGGAAGGCCAAATCTAACTAACAAATTCCTCAGGTCAACTACAATCTCTTCTCACTCTACTTGACCTCAACCTTCAGCTCCAAAGGGAAAAAATCACACACACACACACACACACACACACACACACACACACACACACACACACACACACAGATATGGAAAAACAAGGCA